>CAWYQG010000444.1:0-163527 GCA_963966155.1 Clivina fossor | reverse complement strand
GTTTAGTAGAAAAAAATTAAAAACTGAATTTTTGAAAATTTGGACCCTTGGGATTTTTTCAAAATAAGACTTTTTTCAAAATTTACTCAAAAAAATCTGAAAAAATTTAGTAAAATAGAGAAAAAAATTACCTACATAATAGCTAAGTTACTTTTTCTCTACCACATTCTGGTTTGGCAGGAAAAATTATTTAAAATTCTAAAACGTTTTTTAGAATTTTCAATAATTTTTTCTGCAAAATCAGTATAAATTAGAGAAAAAAGCTACTTATCTATTATATAGCTAAATTTTTTCTCTATTTTACTAAATTTTTTCAAATTTTTTTGAGTAAATTTTGAAAAAAGTCTTATTTTGAAAAAATCCCAAGGGTCCCCCCCTTGTCAAATTTTCAAAAATTTAGTTTTTAATTTTTTTCTACTAAACGATGCATCGTAGAATAATGGTTTTTTTACTCAATTACCGTACTCATTATTCCTCATTTTTCCATGTTATGCTTATTTTCCTACACCTCATAGTTTTTGAGAAAAAAAATAAAAACCAAAAAATAAAAAAAAATTTTTAGCGCCCAAACGGCACATGCTAGCAAATTAAAACAAAAACCAAATAATAGAACCTTTTATGCCCTATCGAACAGTATTCTAAGTATTTCTTCGAATTTTACTCGAGAAAGTAGTATAGCGCAATTTATCGAAATTGCATGTTAAACGCCCATACGAACTTAACGAACGAACACCCGGTATATTTATAGCGGCCACAGACAACGTAATAACGCAAAGATGACTTTTAAACAAAGAATCAAAAGAATTGCAATAAAAAGTAGATGAGAGTTATTACTAGTCGAAAAATAGTCTTCTTGTTCGCGAACTTTTTGAATTCGCTGTACATACATTTACGTATTCATAGATAACTTCACGGTTTTTCTAGCAAATAAGTGGAGTATAACAATTTTTATTTATGGATGTGTTACACTAATAATTGTTTGCATAAATATGCAAATATATGGAAACACAAATGTTTCTCCATATACCTATATAAAAACATGCTCTTGTTTTTTTTTTTTATAAAAACAACAGATTCATTATAGTATTATCATGTTAAATTAAATACAATATTTTATTTATTCAAGAATTACATAAAATAGTACTTTTTCACAAATTAGTAAAAAAAAAAACACACTTTATACAGGTAGGTACATACAATCTAAAATTTGACATCTCCGTAACGCGAAACTTGTTTTAATTGTTTGTCATTTGTCAATTCACTCTTTCGGTGCAAGTATTATGAACACTTTTTCTTTCTCATAATGTCATACTGTAATATTGCAAACAATAAACATTTGTTCTGCAGAAAATTAATAGGGTTACTCGATTAAGTTTGAAAACCACTAGTGTAGGAAAAAATAATATACATATGGAATATAGGTATATGGAACAAGAAAATAAAATAAAATTACATGTAATTTAGTTTCCAAATATAACAAATATATAACTGTATATTTATACAGTTAAGACTGCACAGTTGAGATGTGATCAATTTCATAATCAAATATAAAATTGTTCATTAATATAATACTTTTCTATTTATTCAAATTATAAATTTTTACATACATACAAACACTGTAAAAAAATGTTATATGAATTTATGTAATTTTCCATAACTTTTAGCAGTAAAATAGGAGCATTTTTTTTTAGTTATTTTACTATGATAATTAACGTAGTAATATTAAATTTTTTATGAAAAAATACATTTATAGAATATGTAAATTACATCAATTTTTGACAGTGTAATCATGCCATATAGCCATAAAGATCTGACACAAATTCTTTATATTCTATATCCTAAAAAAAATATATATTACCAAGCAATCATTTTTGAAACATTACAAAACTGAGTAATTGTTATCGTATCATATAAAGTAATTGTAGAAGTTGTAAAATAATTCTTGTTTAGAATCTGAAAATGAGTCATATCTCAAGTTACGTCAAAATATTTATATGTATTGAGTTTACGTTTTGGATATATGATTTATAGTATTAAATTCAAACTAAAATATTTGTGTATTTAATTAGTTTTAACTTTATTAAAGTTACTATCAACAACGGTCTTTTCTAGAAGCATTTTTAGTTAAAAACACTATTTAATTCATATTTTAAATTATCTATTATTATTTGAAAGAGTTGTGAATTTCTATTCTATTTTAGAAATATCAGAAATATCACTAAAATAAAAGTTCACTTAATTAAAAAAAAAACAAAGTGCAATATAAAATATACTCGTAGATCAAATAACATCGTGTTACGGAATAAATTCTTTTTTGTCAAAATTAAATATTTGTTTTGTATAATCCAGATAATCGAAGTCAAAATTTCGAAGTTCTATACTATATTTGGTATATTAATTAAATACCATTTGAAACTGGAAAATTTATATTTAAACATTTATTTTCAAATTCGCAAATGCATTGAACAATTAATATTATACAAAATGCAATAGTATATTAAAAACAAGTCTGCAGTGTGTATATATATATGTATATATATATAAAATTTATAATTTATTGTAAATGCCAGGCATCAAGTTCAGGAAAATATTTTCAAGTCTTTCAAACAATGCTATATTGAATTTGAAATATGTATAATATTGAACTAGTGAAATATGAGCGTAATATCCTTTGTACATCATAAACGATAAAGTCACTGTTTTTCGAGATATTTAAAGTTAAACATAAGCTGCACCCATGGGATTTTTTCAAAATTTGCTCAAAAAAATCTGAAAAAATTCAGTAAAATAGAGAAAAAAATTAGCTACATAATATCTAAGTAACTTTTTCTCTAACTCATTCTGGTTTGGCTGGAAAAATTATTGAAAATTAATATTTTTTGCATTTTATTTTTTTTATATGTGGTGCCGTTGCAACTATCAAAAACCTGATCCATTAGCAACAAGAAATCGACAGTCTCTGAAGCTAATGGATTTATCGGACTGGGCTTGTTTGGTGTGGAGTATAATGCTATATTGAAAAAGAAAACATATTAGAAGAGAAATAAATCTAAAAAATCAATAATATTCACGCAATAATTGTGCTAATTTTTGCATTGTGACAGAAACTCGCTGGCTCATGACTTGCGCAGCAACGCTGACCTTCATTTTTTTTCTTTCAGTTTCAAAATATGTTGGTCTGTTAATTTCGGACATAAACTCATTTCCGATGCGCCCTGGTCGTATTTATAAAATTCTATAATGTGCTGCCACATTGCAGTTTTTAGTTTATTATTTTAGATAAATTAATAAATTAATATTGGTTTCTTGCATTAATAATTTTATTGCACCAACATTGTTCGTATCTTGATCAGACACCGTTGCTACTACTTCTAAACCTGCATTAGGAATTTCCCGAATTACTTCCTTGATCATCCTCGAAAGTTCTTCTTTCTTAACGCAGGTTTGGGAAAAATAGTAACACAACGGTTGTTTATATTTCGTAGTCAGACCACGTATCATAAAAACGGTGGCGTGATCTGCAATTTTAACATGTTTTTTCCCACTCCCAAAATCTTCCAACGCTTCCACAGTATTATTACTTGGCACAAATTCCAAGTGTGTTGACAAATGCACTTCGTCAAACAGTAAGATGCAATAGTTTTCGTGCTTTTTCAAATTAGTCACTTTAGTTTTCAAATTGTCAAATAAACATTTATTAATACCTGCTTTAATGGGCACTGATGACAATAATGACAAAACACTGGTTCTCCTTGGTAAAGCAAATATTTTTTCAATAGTTTATAAACTTTCGGTCCTTGTTTATACAACGACGACCCTTAGGTTGTTTTTTTTTGGTTGCTTATCTGTGACATTACAAAACGAAATGTCGTTTTGTTTAGAGATTTTGCCCAGTTTCCAAAGGAACCATCTTCCACTACTTTTTCCGCAGCAGTACATCTCTGTCTATAAGTTATTACTTTATTACAAAGTGTTTGTACTTGCTTACGTAATTGACTTAATTTAATTAACGATCCTTGTTAGGTCTTCTCATTTCTTTTGGCCCGTTTTCCACCAAAAAGCATGTAATATTTTATATTTTTTTTAATAAAGAACAACAATCAAATATACAATAATCATTGCAGGCCCCAACCAATATCCTATACTCTATTGAAGAAGCAATAGTTATATATACATTAAATTTTATAATAAGCATTATAGGCCAAAACCAATATAATTTATAAAAAGCATACTTAACATACATGCAAAATAAATCTTAATTTAAAAATCCATAACCAAGAAATATACTATTTCACAATAAAAAAATATTGTTCGAATTTACCAACTGTCCTGAATATTGATCAAACATTAATTTTTATAGCTAGAGAATTCTATTAAAAAAAAACATTATTTTCAGTCCGGAATTATTATACTATAATAATAAGTATTTAAAAAAAATACGACATACCGATTAAAGCAAGTGAAGATTCCAAATTCCTTCTCCTGGAAGATGTTGGCTTTTCAAAATACAGTCAATAATAGGTTCCGCTACAGGTACTGAAGCATCTAGAGCAACAAAATAAATAAAGGTTTATATAGCTAGGTAATTCTATTAAGAAAAACAACATTATTTTCGGATTGAAATTGACCATCTATTCTTAATCAGAAACAAATAAAAAAAATACAAAAACATAAAGAAAACAGCATACCGATTAAAATAAGTGACGATTCCACATTACTTGTTCTGGAAATTGTTGGTTATTCCAAAACACTGTCAATAGGTTCCGTAACAATTGCTGGCGTATCTAGAGCAACAAAAATATAAAAATTAATAATAAAAAAAGATAAACATTAAGAAATAAAGGAATTTCCGAATAACGATAAATAACTTTTCCATTAAATATATTTTCAATGTTTTGACGTACATCTAACCTGCTGTGACATGGGGCACCATCCTGTTGGAACCATACCTGCTGACGTTCAATTAGGAGAAGATTGTGAAGAAAATCACTCATTTTATCGTTCAAAAAACACAAATAATGATCCGCATTCAAGGTTTCTCAAAAAAAGGTCCAATTATTTGATTTTTATAAATTCCGCACCAAACGTTTGTCTTAAATAAATACTTGTCTCAAGATTTCAATGTAAAATTTGGATTAATATCACTCCACAAACGGCAGTTTTGGCTAGAAACTGTCCCATTTAATGAGAATGTTGCTTCATCTGAAAAAATAATTTGTCTTGACATAAATTGGTTATCTTTTAAGTGTCCCTGTAACATATATTTTTAAAGAATATATACATAATTTACACAATCTTATTTTATATAAATAAAATTATGAAAAATTAAGCAGTTATAAGTGATTTAGAAAATAAGAAACTAGTTAAAGAACCAAAACCGATTTTAAAATATAGTTATCGATACTGGTTAACCGTTAATCAATATTTTTATCGGTTACATGCTCTAGTTTAAATAATTTTTAATGTTTTTTATACGTATATATAAGTTTATGATTTACTGCGTCCTGACAAAATTTGTCTACGGTTTTTAATTATTGCAAAATTGTTTATAATATATTTATTTATGTATGTAGAAAAATTTATGAACCAATAAATTGGTTTAATAGTGTTTAAACAAAATGTTATTAAATCAATCAGTTATTTCACAATTACTCATAAGTATATAACTTATTGTCACCCTCACTCCCCTATAAAGTCTGTCAGCGATTTTTGATTATTGTAATTAGTTTATAATATATTTCTTTATGTGTATAGGCCAAAAATTGGAAACCGACAAGTAAATTTGTGGAAGATATTTCAATTTTACTATTTTAACATTAATTACCACTATGAGAGAGAAAACGTTGCTATCTCTGTGTTGTTGTTTTCATTCCAATAAACTCAATAAACAATTGCTTTGTTTCATAAAATGAAAGACAAATTTGTGTAACATTTATTACGAAATTATTATTTAAATAATTATATGCTTATGAAATACACGTGCAGAAATAAAAAAAACATAAGCTCGTATTACGAGCTCAATTTTAAAATTGATTTTAACGAATGCTGATTTTAGGACAACGTATCTGATCATAAGAGCAGAACTAAATAAATGAAGTGAAACACCCAAAAACCGAGCTCGTAATACCAGCTATAGCGTTCACTTCTTTATCAATAGCACACTCACAACACCATTAATTTGTCGATTATTATGGAAACTTGTCGAAATCTAGTCAATTCGATTTACTTAATTTATCAACAATGACTGCAAGTACGTATAACAACACGATTGCGCGAAAAGATATTTTGATACTGTCTGTTCTCAACCTAGTTGTTTACTCTTAAAACATAACAAAAAACCACTAATTTCCGACCGACCTATATGGAGAACTGATAAATATTGTCAATTAATGTCAACAAATTAAAAAAAAAATTCTAATATCTGATTGATTATAGAATAATAAATCAGATTTTGTATCAAAGTGAAACCAAAAACTTTGGAATTTCTGTAATATTGTTTCATTGTAAACATATTTTTTAACTTTAACAAATAATCGTTTACTTATACCTGCAACACAATAATCGATAATAAGTGTTCTTCTGAACAAGGTTTTAGTTCGTAAAGCTACTATTTTTAATTATAAGAATAAGTATTGTCAAAAGCAAATCTTAATCATTGTGAACAAAATATTCATTATTGTAAATATACATATATTTTATATTAATCCCAATTAAACAAAACTAATAAAGATATTAAAATATAAAATTCTTTAAATTAGATTAGGTTAAATGTGATTTGTTCGCAAAAACTTAGGTAAGAGACAATAAATAAATGATTACTTATTAATTTTTAAGCATATATATTTTCGTGAACCTAAAGCTAGTACTTTTACTTACAATTTCCGATGCAATGGTTTCCAATTTGTATGATAACAATACATTATCCGTATCCATTGTAGTTAAAGTAACTGTTATATTATCACTACCAGTACATAATCGACAACGTTCTTCATTTAAATGTTGTTTTAATATTATTTGAGAATCGAAACATTGTTTTAAATAAATTTATAAGCATCATTCAGCCGAACAGCGCAAATTGTACAAATACCATTCGGTAATTTGATTCTGCAATCTACCTAAAATAAGAAAAGTAAAAGATTCAAAAATAATAATGTATATTACAATCAAAACAAATTATTTCATTCTTACAATTTCTGGCATAATTGCTTCCAATTTATCTACGAAACGTTTGCCATCTGAATCCAGTTTAATTATAGTGAATAATACATTTCCATCACTCGTACATAATTTACAAAGTTGCATAAAACCACTCATAATTAAAAATAAATTTTCTACCAAACAAACTTCATACAATAAGTAAAACATAAAAATATTTTATTTGATAATATTAGAGGTTAACTTAGGAAAATCTGACAGAGATCCAGTTGGCCAGATGAATTTTGTGTAATATTTCTAGTATACGAAGAAGAATAAAAAGCATCCTATTTTAGTTGAACGCACCCACAGAAATAATGGACAATATATTTATATCATTTGTACATAAATACAATGTTGCAAAAAACTATTTATTATTAAAAATAAATTTTCTACCAAAGAAAGCTTTCTACTATAAGTAAAATATAAAAATATTATATTTGATAGTATTCGAGATCGAGGTTGACTTAACAGAAATATGTTACAAATACAGTTGGCCAGCAAAATTTTGGGTAATGTTTGATGTATAAGAAAAAGAATTGATTATATAATTTCAAAAATATATTTTGATTTTATAGAAATTAGAAAACAATATTTCAGATATCATTTAAATTTTATTATTTTGAGAATCAGAATGATTAAAATAGATATCATCAAAATATAATTTAGACCCGTATAGTGAACATTAGCTAATATTTATAATACAAAATTTAACTGATCAACTACTGAGCTGACAGTGACGTCATTAGTCAGATATTAGGTGGCGTTTAGTCAATTAGATATATAAAATAGCTATATATTGTTAGTATTACTGCTTATGCCCGATTTCTTCACACTCGGTTAAACCACGACTAAAGTTAAACCTAGTTTAAACCTTGAAATCGGTTTTCTTCACACTCACGAAACTCCGGCTAGATGTTATTCGTCGATTATAGTTAGCCGACGAATATTGGGGGTTTAAACGTGGTTTATCTACACCAGCGCCAAATTTAGCAGTGAGGGCTGATGGAACTATAACTATTCATATCTTTCATAACCTTACGCGAGTTTTGACATTTCGTGTTTTGCATTTATTTTAAATAAGATATTTAAATATGAATGCGTTGATGGACGTTAACGTCTTCTCCGATGATGAAAGTGACGACGAATTCGAAGAAAATATATATATTCCGAGACCGTATGTGCTACGAGTTCGTACAAATCACTTTGAAGCGTGGAATGATTTGGAATTTTTTGTTCGGTTTCGCTTAACAAAGCCAACATTTTTAACATTGTTCGCCCGAATCGAGGAACAATTGTTGATAAACTATAATCAGTACGTATATGATACTTTATTTATTTATTATTATCAATAAAGTCAAACCTGCAGCAAATTTTGAACAATTTTTGTAATTTTTAGGTCAAGAGCATTGACAGCAATGAATCAGCTGTTGTTGACGCTGCGATTTTATGCCACGGGAAATTTTTTGCGAGCGAGTGGAGATTTTTCTGGTGTTTGTATAAGTACAGCATGTCGTGTTGTTAAAAAAGTTTCAACAATTATTGCTTCGCTCGGACAAAGAACCATAAAGATGCCGCATACTTTAGATGAAATTCGCCTTGCTCAACAACAATTCTATGCTATGTATCAATTCCCGCGTGTTATTGGTTGTATCGATTGTACTCATATTAAAATTCAATCTCCAGGTATGCTACAAATATCTTTTATATATCATTTTCCTTTAAACCACAATTTTCTTATGTTCGCAAGCTAATATTTTTCTTTTAAAATTTTACAGGAGGAAATATGGCCGAAGTGTTTCGTAACAGAAAAGGATATTTTTCTTTGAATGTTCAAGTTGTTTGTGATGCAAAAATGAAAGCAATTAATATTGTTGCAAGGTGGCCGGGATCTGCTCATGATTCAACAATATTATCGCACAGTAATTTGCATACTAGACTCCAGATGAACGAATATCATAACGGGCTGTTACTCGGCGATGGAGGTTACCCTAATAATCGTTTTCTTCTTACTCCATTACTAAACCCAGTTAGCCCAGGAGAAATTCGATACAATGAGGCACACATCAGAACCAGAAATATTATAGAACGGTTTTATGTAGTTTAGAAGCGTCGTTTTCCAGTTTTAAGTATCGGGATGAGACTGAAATTGGAAACTGTGCAAGCAATCATCGTTGCAACAGCTTATTTACATAATATAGTGAGAGATGCAGGAGAAGATGAACCACCAGTTCTAGAAGAAATACTTCCGGATGAAGATGTAGAAGAGGGATATCATGTCGTTAATAGAGTGGTGAGAGACAATGCAGTTAGACAGGCTCTCATCGATGACTACTTTACAAGGTATATTTGAATATAATATGTGTGTGGATAAAGATTATTGGTGATTACGAATTTTTGAAAAAAAAATTGAATAACCTTGAAATTCTTCATTCATTTTACAAAATACTCCTATGTTACCGAATTCTTACCATCATTTTGTTTTCTAGATTACACTGAGCGTTCCGATGGCAGCATAAATTATTAACCATTTGTAATATACATATTTTCAACATTATTTATCAACAGTATCAATAAAATGGGAAGAAAAAGAACAAATCGTACTTCTAATTGTTTTGTGTTTGATTTGGACATTAAAAAATGTGAATAAAAAAACTAATCCAAGTAAACATGTTATTATGTATTATAAAAGCTATAAAATTGAGTTTGAAAAACATTATAAATATTAGATAATGCAAAATTGATTATACCAAACAATCAAGATTAATATTAAATTCCAAGTTTTATTAGTTTTAAAAATAAAATTGATTAATTTATTTACCATAGAAAATAGTTAAAAAAAAATTGTATGATGATCCTTTTGTGTATAGTTTGATGAATTAATTGGCAATGTGGATTTAACGAGATTAGAATAAAAAATGTGGTTAAATTTTAATCATCTACATATCTACAAATGTTAATTTACTGATTCAATCTAATAATGTAATTTCATTGACATAATATATTATATTTTCACAATTCGTCGACACGATGTACAATAATTTAAATATTTAACTAAACATGTGACTTTGACTTTCAAAATTTTATAACATGCTGAAGATGACTAGGATTTCTAGCCGAAACGTTCAATAAAAAGAATGTAAACATTTACTGTTCAAATTATTTCATCCGATCCATATTGCCAATTAATTCATCAAACTATAGCGAATAGTATTAGATAATTATAATGATAAAACTTATACTTCAATTTTTGTTTTTATTTAAAAGACATTACTATAGTATAAAACAGAAAATTTATTATATCTATGTAAAATAATATAATTTTTATTGCAAATTTTTTAATTTTGCTTTTTTTATTTCTTGCTCTAACAACAAATTTTCAATGGTTAAAGCTGCTATTTTGGCTTTGTCATCCATTTCTTTTTGAACTGACTCTATTTGCAGTTTTAATAATTTTTTTTTTAAATCGATTACTTCTCCAGTAACCTCACTTCTGTCATTACGTCGTTCAGAAGTCTTTCTTTTTCTATTCTCCTTAAACGGGTACTTCTCAAATGATGATGATGCTAAAAATATAACAAATTTCAAATATAAGTATACAAAATACCATTCATTCAATTCAAACCTTGTCTTTTTCTGGAGTTAGTACTTGGCGTGCTATAACTCGCGTTTTCAACAATTAATTCGCAAGACGCTTCTTCGTTATATAATTGGACTGCAAAGTAAAATTATCAGATATTCAATATTACACACATGTAATTTATATATATATATATATATAGGTACCATACCTGGTAATTTTGGCTCACTGCAACTTGGATATCCATCGTTTATAGATTCATGCGCTTCGTTGACGGAATGTAAATAGATCGCACACTCTGAAACATGAGGATATTAAAAAAATATTTATGACTATAAATAAGTGTTGAATACCTTCTCTGTCAGCATCTAAAAATTCTATTGAATTGTTTGGTCTAGTAGTCAGTGATTCTAAAAAATTACAATATATATATATATATATATTTTGTCATATCACTTTCATATCTTAATATCATATTTTTTTTTTCATATGTTCAAATCTTATAGTGTAATTATTTTCAAACAAAAAGTGAAACATACCTTCAGATTGAGCTCCATCGTCATCAAATTTGGAACTCAAACCAACCATACTGATTTGACATGCTGCCAAAATTTTCTCTTCATATGAAGAAAAATCCTTATGGTCCGAAAGACCTCCACCCGTTTTCAATTGCTCTAATCTCAGATTAGAACATTTCTTTCTTAGGTCTTTTTTTATTGCATCGTATTTATTGCGTATTGTTTTAGAAGTCCGAGAAAAATTTCCGCTAGCTCCATTAAACTCTGAAGCTATTAAATCCCAAGCTTTATTTTTTTCTTGCGAAGTCGTACCATCCGTTCTTTTATTTTCAATGATATCCTTGTACTTCAATGCAATATCGACGAGTGTATTGATTTCACTTTTAGTGAAATTTGCTCCTCTTTTTTCCATTTTACTGCAAACAAACATATGAAATGTTATATACACATTATATTTAATTATGCATTATGGTTTATTTGTGCTCGAAATATTATTTTAAAATAATAATATCTAATTTAATAGTCACAATTTAAAATTTCTTAAAATACAAACAACAAATATATTTCCAGATTATATTACTTTGAACATGTGACATAAACTCACAAAATCACAGCCAAAAAAACAGAATGTTTTGTAGCTTATTGCATAATTTATTTACTGTTTATTCAGTCAATGAACATTGTGTTTTTTTATATTATTATCTTTTTGAATTAAAATCTTCATAACCAAAATTTTGTTGTGGAAAAATATAATTTCTAATTTAATTTATTTCAAAATGAATACGAGCCAAGATCATATGAAATAATAAAGAAATTAATAGAAACTTACCTTCAAAATATAATATTGCACTAACAAGGAATAACAAGGAATAAAAACAGTAAAGAATAATAATAACAAGGAATAACAATAACAAGGAATAATAACAACAAAGAATAACAACAACAAGGAATAATAACAACAAGGAATACTAACAACAAAGAATAATATTATGAAATAACAAAAAGGCAAAAATAAGGTAAAATTGTCCTTAAAAGGACAGTTTTGTTTATAAAAATCAAAGATTAATATAATTAGGAAAAGAACAAACTAAAGACAGGAATTTTTGAAGAAAAACAGGAAAATAATGAAAAATGTAAAAACACAAGACAAAGGAAAAACTTTCACTCAGCGAAAACTGACGTAAACAGAATGACACTACAATCCGTATGACGCTAGCTGCAATTTTATTTGCGACGTTGCCAAATGTATTTTTTGGAGTTTCGAATCGTAGATTAGTTAACCCTGCATGTGAGTGAAGAAATCCGACAAATGGTTATTGTCCGGCTAACTTTAATCGGAGTTTAGAAAATCGAGGTCTAAATAAATAGTGAAGAAATCGGGCATTATACATATAAAATATTGTAAAAACATTAATTACCGTAATTATAATTATAATAATATAATAATAATTATAAAATAAATATTAAAAATTATTACTTAATTATAAAATGATATATTAATTATACAATGCATATGTGTTACTTGAGTTTAATACAAAACAAAATAAAAACGAGAATGTCTTTGTTCGTGAACTATTCATTCCACATTGTGATAGTAAAATAGATTGTTTATGTATTGTTATTATAAATATTGTTAAATATTGAGTGTGCAAACGCACCATTAGCGCAGCGGTTGCTTTCAAAATTTATTACTTCTCTAGGCGCAGGCGATATCAATTGGTCCCTCCCTCCATTATTTCTGTGGGTGCGTTCAATAAAATACGTTGTCATTTATTCTTCTTTTTTTATACTAGAAATATTACATAAAATTTATCAATAAATAAATACTATTATTTTGAGTATTTTTTTAATAATTAAATACTACTAATCATATAATTAAAGAATATTAAGCAAATATATTTAAGCAACTAGCAAATAATATAAGAAACAAATATATATTATAAACTCTGTACTGTTTTAAAAAAAAAGTTTGGGCACCACTGACGTGTAGTCACTAGAGACAATTCCTAAAGAAACTTGTCACATGTTAACTGGTTTATTGGTTATTTGTGTATTTAATATTGATATTTACTTATAATAAAACTATATAAACTCTTGAAAATACAAAGAGATAAACATGTTTATGTTTACAAAGGTCTGTCGCTTATGTATTACTAACAAAGATATCTCGTCAGCTTTGATCAATTACGATTCACCTAACCTTACTTTATACGACAAACTAAATCAAATTGCGCCAGGACTTGTAAGTATTATATTTTAGTATCTAATATTTTATATTAAATTTATGTGTTTTTAGCTAAAAGTAAATAATAATTTACCGAATGGCATATGTAAGACCTGTATTGTTCAGTTAAACCAAAGTTACAAATTTCTTCAGAGCTGTTTATGTTCGCAAAAAATTCTAGAAAAGTATTTAGAGCAATTACAAAATGGGCTATATGTAGAACAAACTGAAAATTATGAAATTGTGATAAATGCAATAAAATTGGAACAAAATAATGCAATCAACTACATGAATGATATGAATATAGAACAAACTGATGAAGAATTACATAATACAGTTGCGAATTATGAGGAGGAAGTGGTTATTATGGAACAAGAAAATATTGTTGGTGGTTCCGAATCTACTCACGTAAATTTTGAAGATGATAGTAAAGTAGAAGAAACGGATATTAACCATTTTCTTCCAAATGTCAAGACTGAACAAATTGAAGAGGGTTACGCTGACACTATTGATATAGATATTGATATAAACGTAAAAAGAGAATTGGAATGTCCGAGTGAAGACGTAATCGCATTACTAACTGAAATAAAACAAGAAATTACTGAAGAAAATCGCAGTGAAAATAATATTAACAATGATTATTTTACCGAAGTAGATGTTGAACACGAAATTAAAACTGAAGAGCATGAAATTCAAGGTTTTAAATTTTGTGGTTTTAATGCTGCTGAATGTAGATTGGCAAACAATATTAAAATGAAATATAATTTAGAATTGGAACGCTTGCGAGACAATAAAATACTTAAGGCTGATGTCGATAATACTGAAATTAATAAACAAACTGCTAATAGTAACGATTGTTTACAACCTGGAACATCTTTCGAGAACAGTCGCAGTTGTTCAGAATCCGTCAGTGATGATCCGAATTTAAAAACAAACAGTCAGACACACACAGAAAAGAAACGGTTCGAATATAAAATATGTGAAAAAGTTTGGCTAAGGAAATCACATTTGAAAGTACATATACGTACACATACAAAGGAGAAACCGTATAATTGTAAAATATGTAATAAGAGTTTTACTATCGGCGGTAGTTTAAAATTACATATGCGCACACATACACGAGACAAACCTTATAAATGTGAAATTTGTAATAAAAGTTTTAGTCAAAAGATCAATTTAAAAACACATATGCATACACATACAAAGGAGAAACCTTATAAATGTGAAATTTGTAATAAAAGTGTCAATCGTAAATTCAATTTAAAATTACATATGCGTTCTCATACACAGGAGAAACCTTATAAATGTGAAATTTGTAATAAGAGTTTTAGTCAAAAGAGCAATTTAAAAAAACATATGCTTACACATTCACAGAAGAAACCTTATAAATGTGAAATTTGTAATAAAAGTTTTAATCAAAAGAGCCATTTAAAAACCCATATGCGTATACATACACGGGACAAACTTTATAAATGTGAAATTTGTAATAAAAGTTTTAGTCAAACGAGCAATTTAAAAGTACATATACGTACACATACAAAGGAAAAACCTTATAAATGTGAAATTTGTATCAAGAGTTTTACTCAAAATCACCATTTAAAAGCTCACATGCGAACACATACACGAGAGTAACCTTTAATGTGAAATTTGCAATCAAAACTTTTACTAACAGAACCAACTTAAAACAACATTTTTATACACATCTAAGAATAAATCTATTATATTTATACTTTTATATTATATGTTAAAATAGTTATGACAAAAAATAATTGTATTTGGCAACAACTAATAAAATGTATTAGAGAATATAAATATTAGTAAAAAATCTATTAAAATTTTGTAAAATAAATGTTTATAAGTTTGTTGTTTCTTGAAGTTTTTGTTTTATGTGTGGTATTCCTACTCAAATATACGTAAACTAAAAATTACAAAAATATTAGTGCTTTTTAGAATACAGCTAGAGTTGGCAGATACAACCAGTCTGGTTGAAATAATGCTCGTTTTTCATCTAATTCATGGTCATTTAAGAAATATTGTCAAAAAGTATTATTATTAAATAAAAAATAAACAATATATATAAATATCAGTTTATATACATGCATTTTTATATACATATCACAAAATAATTTAAAAAAACACTCAAGTATGTATGGTCTAAACATAAATAATTATATCTTTTATCAACAGCACTCTAATAGCACTGTGAATTGTCTAGTAAATTCAATTTACGTGATCTGTCAATAATGGCTGTAAGTACGTGTGACGAAATGATTGTGAGAAAAATAATTTTAATTTCACATCTGTTCTTAACGTAGTTATTTATTTTTAGAAGCAAAATAGAAACTAATTTCTAACCGACCTATGTGTAACTGATAAATTTTGTCAATAAAATAATGAAACAAATTAAAAAGTTATTCTAATATTTTCTACAATAATAATTCAGATTTTGTTTGAATGTTAAACTAATCACTTCGAATTTTTTAAGTTTAACGAATAATCATTTACTTAACTTAAACCTATGACGCAATAATTGTAAGTCGATACTAAGTTTCTAAATCAGGTTTTATTTTGTAAAATTACTATATTTAATGATATAATTATAAATGTGAACAAAATAATTACCGATTCATTTAAAACAATTACAAATTTTCTGTTCGGATTAGGAACATAGTAAAATATTGTTTTATAGCAAATAAATCAGTAATTATTTTGTTCATAATAATTAAGATTTACTTTTGACAATACTTATTCTTATAATTAATTATAGTAGTTTTACGAACTAAAATCCCGTTTAAAGCACTTAGTTATATGACTATCGAATATTGGCATCGTGGGTATATGTTAAGTAAATGATTATTTGTTGAAGTTAAATGAAAATATATTTACAATGAAATAATATTACAGAAACCAAAGTTTTTAGTTTAACTTTCAAACAAATCAAATAAACATTCTTTAATAAGAATTAGTCTTAATGTAGTGAGTACTAAGCCAATGTACAAAACCATTAGAAAAAAATTAGAAAATTTCAATATTGATTATAAAGAGACTGATATTGATTGTAAGTATAATGAGTTTAGTCAATTATTAATAAATACTATTGATGACATAATGCCAAAATGTTTAATTAAAGTTAGAAAGAAAAAACAAACTTTGGTTTAATTATCAAATTGCTGGTGCTTTAGAAATTCGTAATAAACAGTATAGCAAATTCCTTTTTACTAAAGATAATAATGACTGGGAAGAGTACAAATATTTGAGAAATGAAGTTTTTTCACTAATTAGAAATGCCAAATATACTTATTATGAAGAAAATATAGATTGTAATCGTGGTGATCCAGTGCTGATGCGGAAAACCTTAAAAAGTATTGTTTTAAGTAAAAAAAAAAAAACAGCATAATAAATTAAATTGAATTCGGTACAATAACCTGTAATGTTTTGGGCGATATTGCTAATGAATTTAATAAATACCCAACTGTAATTATGTAATTATGTCATTTCAAGGTTATCTAGTTCTGGTGTTTTTGATAATTTCATCTTAATTGATATGAGCTATCTTCAGAAAACGGTTGAATCATTACCAAGCAAAACCAGCCCAGGTAGTCAAAAAGTTAGATATTTGAATCAAACTTTCATTAAAGATTCTGTTTCGAGCTTTTGGTGGCATTTTCCATCTTCTCCAGGACCTAAAATATTTATTTATTGAGAAACTACTAGTTCAGCAAGCAATAATTACAATTTATAATACTTATTCCACTTACATGTTCTAAGGGAGAATAAACAGAAACATAAAGAATGTTACAGCATTTATAAAATATTTTGCATGGAATCATAAAGTCGATAATAAAATAATCAATAAATAAAAATTAACTTAGTAAAGTTAATTAAAAACAATATCACTAAATTGTATAATAATCTTTCTTAATCGAACGTTCGAGAATAAGTGTGATGTAAAATAAGTTACGAAAAAGCGATAATTGCTATATTTGAAATGTGCCTTTTGCAAATGTTTTAATAAATATTAGCTCATGATGGGTAGGTATGTGTTAGAATGTGTAACGAATTAGTTTTTGTAGTTCTCCTTTTATTAATAATTAGTTTTTAAATATTGTTAAGCCTCATTCAGACTGATCTTTCGCTAACGAAATTAGTGTTATGTTTTAGCGCAGAACTAGTAGTTCTGAACCTAACTACATGTGAGCTTATAGGAATACAATGTACATGAGCAGATTTCGTTTCATCGCGGCCAAAGTTTGACCTAGCCAAGGTTTTTAACTAAAATTCACTTATGTTTTAAGAACGGCCAATCTGATTTCAATAAAATCAGATAGTGATGTATATCTGTTTTTATGAAAAAAAAAACATCGAAATAATATATAAATGAGCAGTTTGAAACATAAAAGTAATATTATTTTGAAAACGCTTACATAATATACTAAAATAATATTCATTTTAGACACATCAGAAGATAAATTAACAAAAACAAAGAAGATGACGAATTCATCCTATAAATCTGTAAAATTATGTTTATGTTCTATACTATTCTAAATGTTCTGTTTCGCATTCGTATTTTTCAAATGATTGTATAGGTCTTATTTTGTATAATCATAAATTCTTCTTCAGACATATTTAACACAACAAAACAACTTAAACTGTAGCTTAACTGTACTGAAGGTAACCAAAAACTGTTTGGAATGTATACAACGTAAACAGTAAACACAAATACGAAACATGCGCAAAATGTAATATTTTTCATAAAATATAATAGCATACCGAACGAAATTAAAACTTTGAATTATACAAAATTTAACAAAGAATTAAAGGTATACTATTTACAGCAAGTTAGAAATAGTTAAGTTTTTGATATATGCAACATTTGTATAAAATTTGTTTTTGAGATCGAGTTCTAATGACAAATAGATGATAATATTCTCTGCTAAATGCATTAACAAACGTTGATAATTGTTCATAATCATTGAATTTTTGGCTAACTTTTAAATTGTGTTCATTAATGTTATTTTCATTATTATCGATATTTTCATTATTATCGGATATTTGTTCTGTCATCTGAAATTAAGGTTATAATATTTAAAATATAATTATATTATATTATGTTATATAAATTAAAATTCACTCACTAATACCTTTTCAATATTTTCAATTGACACAAACAAACAACTATATCCTCGAAATAAACGATTCCCTCGTAGCTCGTTACTGTTCCCCAGCCGAAAAGTTCATTTTAATGCAATATTACAGGGGTGTTAAGTTTAGCTGAATGCGCCGTGGTTTTGGGGTTGCTAACTTGTACAACTGCTGTATGTATAAATAGCCAAATGCGTATACATACTGTATGTATAAATAGCCAATTGCGTATACATACTGTATGTATAAATAGCCAATTGCGTATACATACTGTATGTATAAATAGCCAATTGCGTATACATACCGTATGTATAAATAACCTCATCCTAAATAAAAAGTAAATATCACGATGATTACTGATATTTTTAAGTAGTTTGTAGATCAAACAAGATCAATTTCTTTGCACATAGATAACTTCTACTTTTTGTTAAAATATCATAGCATCTTCTTCTAATAAAGAAAAAATTCAAATAAAATAAGTGATAATCATTGCACTTATTCAATTTTAGTATTACGTTTTGCATCAGAGCAAATAATACAAATTTTAAAAACAATTTTAAAACATTTGTACTTTATTCGTCTGTCATTTTAATTGAATATTTAATAGATATTTTTTTACTTAGTTGACGTTCTAAATATCAACTGTTGCAATAATTTTGTTCAGTCCAAATTATATATGCACATTACATTCGTAGCAATATGGTATTTTAAAATGTGTTGTAGATTTTTATCATGAATACATACCTATATATAGCATTTAAAATTATTCATATTTTCTGTCGATATCTATTTTACTATTTTCAATATACACAATGCTTGTTTTAATATATGAGGTTTAATATAAAATATATAATTTCACCTAATATCTAATATTTTTATATTAACAAAGCTGATATTATTGCATAATGAAATGTTGCTTTTATAAGCAAAACGTGCATAGCAATCTGTTTTTCTCTGTGTATAAATTCAAATATATTAGCCATTGGAAATGTTTTAAAAAGTATTTTTCTAAATACCTAATAGCTGTGCTTATAAACAGATATCAATAGAAAAACAAAGATATATTCATATATTTGTATGATACCACGTATTTAATAAATACAAAAACGATAATATTCTTTAAATCAAAACGATAAACAAACCACCCACCAAATTTGCTTAAGACAAATTAGTTGTTACATTTCTGTCGTCTTCAAAATATTTTATTGAACCATTAACGGCACATAATTATAGTAATGTATGGCATTTAACAACTTACCTTTGAGATATCCCATATGTTTGATCGTTCTAGAAGAATATAATAGTACAAATTCAAAATTATTGGAAAGAAAAAAAAGAGGACCTATTAATCGCATTACGTAAAGCTAGAGAACAAGAATTTAGGATTGCAATTTGGAATTTGGCAACAATCTACTAGACCAAAAATATATTATCATTATATTCATGAATAAAACTATACGCAATTATTTATTCATTATCAGATAATCGCATATTGAATCGACTACAACTACCGCTGCTGATCATAAAGTTCATTACTTTAAATTACGAATACATAATTTAACTCAATCCATAACTTTTAAAACAGAACGAAATCGACAAAAATGATACATTTAAAAATCAATAATTTAACAATTGTATCTATATTAAAATTGAGTATTAATAGAACAATGTTCATGTTAATATTTTTGCAATATTAACACATTAGTAAATTTATAAATAACAAACAACTTATTTCATTGATATTATTTAAATCTTTTATTTTTATCTTATATGACATACATGTAAATTAATTAATATAATTATGTACAAAAAAAAACATTTTCTTATTTGTTTTTCTGTAATACGTATGAAAATATATGATTTTCATAAATTTTTACAATCTACATTACATAAACAATAAATATTTTACTAATTATACAGGAACATTACTTAGCTGGTCAATGCCCCAAAAACTGAACCTTAACTTTTATAGGTCCTATGATAGGCTTAAAGAAAAATATTTTATTCATATTATTAAATAAAGTTAAAACAACTTATCAATATATATTACAAAATAATATTCATTTATTTATTAATTTAAATTTCATTATAAATAACATTTAATATATTTCACATATATAATAATAATAAAATTAATATAAATTTAAAAAAATACACACAATTGATTTAGGCAAATGCTGTCATTTTTACATTACAATATCAACAAACTGTTATCTTCTTGTCAAAATAAAGACTGAAAATTTCAGAATGTATTAGGAATGCATAAACAAATTGTCATTTCATGTTGTGTTATAAATTTCCAAATACATGTTGATTTTTATAGAAATTAAAAAATATCATTGTACAGAATGTCTCAATCAGACTGTCGTTTTATGCACAAGTACAAGAGTTGGACTTAGTGTAAAAACTAAAAATGTGTTAAATGTTCGGATTGCTCAAATTCTTGTGCTAAAACGCCCGTTTGAATGAGCCTTAACATTTAAATTTTGTTTAAGATAATAATCATGCTGCCAAAAAAATTTTACGATTTAGTTTTAGTTTCACGATTTAACGCAGCGAAAAAACTTGATGATTTACATTGCCTGTATGTCTCGATCAATTTTCAGTTACGCCTGCGCAGTGGTGACAATTTAAATGTTGTTGAAAATCATTTTTGACTTTACTGTTTACGTTGTTTACATTCCAAACAGTTTTTGATTAAATTCAGTACAGTTTCTTTTTTACAGTTTAAATTGTTTTGCGTTAAATATGTTTAAAGAAGAATTTATGATTATACAAAATAAGATCTGTACAATCATTTCAAAAATACGAATGCAAAACAGAACATTTCGAATTGTATACTACATAAATATAATTTGTAAGTTTATTCGATAAATTTATTATCTTCTATATTTTCGCAAATTTTTCTTCTGTTTCTAAAATAAATTTTATTTTAGTATATTAAATACGCCTTTTCAAAATAATATTAATTTTATTTTCTAAATTGCTCATTTACATATTACAAATTTAACGTTTCTTTCATAAAAACAAATATAAATCGCTATCTCATGTTACGGAAATCTGATTGGCCGTTCTTAAATCATAATTGAATTTTTGTTAGAAACCTGGGTTAGGTCAGACTTTGGCTGCGATAAAACAAAGTTTGCTAATGAAACTAAATCCGTCCATTTGCAATGTATTCCTATAAGCTCACATGTTGTTTGGTTCAGAACCACTAGCTCTGCAATAAAACAAAGACCAGTCTGAATGAGACTTAACAATATTTAAAGATTAATCATTAATAAAAAGAAAACTACAAAAATTAACAAATTACGCTATGAATACGAATACGTTTTTTTTTTAATTTCTACTCTCTGCAAAAGTTGCCTATTTCGCATTCTTCAGGTGTCGTCTTTGCATGAGAACGGATATGTCTCTTTAAAATGTCACTACTAATAAAAGCTTTCTCACACATGTTTGCATTTATAAGGTCTCTCATTTGTATGAGAACGGATATGTTTTCTTAAAGCTCCACTTTGAGTAAATGTTTTCTCACATATTTCGCATTTATAAGGTCTCTCATTTGTATGCGAACGGATATGAGCTTTTAAAGTTCGATTTTGAGTAAATGCTTTTTTACATATTTCGCATTTATAAGGTCTCTCATTTGTATGTATACGAATATGATCTTTTAAATGTACACGTTGAGTAAATGTTTTCTCACATATTTCGCATTTATAATGTCTCTCATTTGTATGTATACGAATATGAGTTTTTAAATTTGCATTTACAGTAAAAGTTTTCTCACATATTTTGCATTTATAAGGTCTCTCATTTGTATGTGAACGGATATGTATCCTTAAACTTCCACTTTCAGTAAAAGTTTTCTCACAAATTTCGCATTTATAAGGTCTCTCATTTGTATGAGTACGGATATGTTTTCTTAAATATCCACTTCGAGTAAATGTTTTGTCACATATTTTGCATTTATAAGGTCTCTCATTTGTATGAGAACGGATATGTATTTTTAAGCTTCCTCTTTGAGTAAAAGCTTTCTCACATATTTCGCATTTATAAGGTTTCTCCTTTGTATGAGAACAGATATGTTTCCTTAATTTTCCACTATCAGTAAAAGTTTTCTCACATAATGTACATTTATTAGATTTTCTTTTCTTTAAAGATTCATCATTTTCTTTCGGACTGAAAATATTATTTTTCTTCGAATCTCTACCAGCTTGACAACGTTTTATATCGGTTTCATTCTCAAAATCAGAATATTCTTCCTTAATTATTAATTCTGAATGTAAATCTAAAGATTCTGATTTCAAACTTTCTTCAAATATAATATTTGTATCATTTTCCAAATCTACTTGAATGTGTTCTTCAGTAATAGGTTTTTCTTTCATACAAACAACATCAAAATTTCTATTATTTTGTGATTCTAAATTTTCTTCAACTTGAACGTTTATATCAGTTTTCAATTCTAGTTTAATGTATTCTTCATCGATATTCTCTTCTTTAATTTCGTTTATCATAACTTCACTATTTTGCGATTGTTGTTTTGCATAGCGCTTGAAAATTTCGTGCGATTTAAAACATTTTTCTACAAATTTATACGTTTCATTTAATCGAACTGCGCAGATTGTACAAATACCATTCGGTAATTTGATCTTGCAATCAACCTAAAATAAGAAGAGTAAAAGATTCAGAAACAATAATATATATTACAATCAAAACAAATTATTTCATTCTTACAATTTCTGGCATAATTGCTTCCAATTTATCTACAAAACGTTTGCCATCTCAATCCAGATCAAGTATAGTGAACAATAAATTTTTATCACTTGTACATAATCGGCACTGTTGCATAAAACTATTCATGATTAAAATTAAATGTTCTACCAAAAAAAGCTTCTTATAAAAAGTAAAATATAAAAATATTGTAATTGATAGTTTTAGAGGTTAACTTATAAAAATCTGACACGAATCCAACTGGCCAGATGAATTTTGTGTAAAATTACTAGTATAAGAAGAAGAATAAATAACTGCGTATTTAATTTTACAATTTTTTCCTTAATTGATACTTTATCCAGGTTCTAGCGATTTGTCTAAATAAAATTTAAATAAATAAAAAAAAATAAAAAGTTAAGTAATCAATCTGCAGCTAAAGTCAATAAAGTTGAATGAACTTTACCTACAGGACCGTAAATGTAAACAATTACTTTAAATATAATTTGTCACTTTTTTTTACATGACTATTATTTAAAATTAAATCTAAATGTTGTATGTAGAATAATGTTTTTTACTTACTATAAAAATCAATATGTATTTGAAAATTTATAACACAACATTCAACTGGCCAACTATTTCGAACAATGATCTTACAGTGTCATCTATATGGTAATGTTTGAACTATTTGCAAATCGAATTTTGCTGTCGATAAAAAAGAAAACTGTAATTTAAATACTAGTAGTGCAATCTATCAATTATTTTTAAACAAGTATTGCCATTTTTACATTCTTCTGATCACAACGAAGTCTGAGAAGTCCACTTGGTATTAGGAACACATGAATAAAATTGAAAATAACTAAATGTCACTTTATGTTGAAGATTTAGTCTTACCACTTTGACTGCAATAAAAAATGGTATAGGGTTTGGTACGGTGTCTGTAATGTTTTCAAAAAAAAATTGCGTATAGAAATTTTTCATATAGCCTCCAGATGACAAATCTGAACTTAGTTTATGTGGGTGTATGGATGTGCGTCGTCAGCTCGCTCGGTCGGTTGTAAGTCAAAATTTTGTGGCCGCAACTCCTCCTAGACGGTTCAACCGATTTTAATAAAATTTTCATAAATTTGTCTAGTGCCCAAGATGGTCATGTGGTTTTGGTTTTTTCCAGTAATGCCAACTTTCCGAGAAAAAAAATTACTTTAGTTTTTAAAAATTCATACTGGCTACATTATTTATCCGATTTTGATCAAATTTTCAGAAAAGATTTTCTTAATGCTCCCATTAATTATATAATTTTATTAATATCTAGTGTTACCAACTTTCCGAGAACAAAATTATGGAATTTTTAAAAACTTTATTATAGTCATGTTATTAAACCGATTTTACTCAAATTTTCACAAAAGATTCTCCTAGTATTCATATAATTTATGTAATTTTAACAAAATACAGTGTTGCCAACTTTCCGAGAAAAAAATTACTAAATTTTTTAAAAATTTATTATGATCACTTTATTTAACCGATTTTAATCAAATTTTCATAGAAGATTCTCGTACTGTCTAAATAAATTATGTTGTGTTAACAAAATACAGTGTTGCCAACTTATCGAAAAAAAAAAACACAAATTTTTTTAAAAAGTTTATTGTGGCTACATTATTTATTCGTTTTTGCTAAAAATTTTCCTCAAAGTTTCTCCTAGTGCCCACATAAATTATAATATTATTAAAATACAGTGTGTTGCCAACTTTCCGAAAAATGTCAAAGTGGTCTATATATGTATACCCATATACCCATATACTTCTAATCTTATTAAAATTAAACTACATTTTAAATGTAATAGATTGCGAAATTGTTTAAATCGAGATAATTTCGACGCTTTCATGCTCATGGTTTGCGAAAAGGATATTTTGGTAAAAATTAGATAATGGAGAGACATCATTAAAAAAGAAATCCGAAAGGAATTATTTATTAAATCGTCTTTTAATTTAGATTTAAATAAAGAATTATATTTAATTCTATATGTGTCATACAATTTATTGATCTTTATCTGTAATGTCATTTCCATTTAAAATATAATTAAACAAGATTAGAAGTAGATATGGGTAAACCCATATATAGACCACTTTGACATTTCTCGGAAAGTTGGCCGAACACAATATCTTTAATAAAATTATAATTTATGTGGGCACGAGAAGAAACTTTCCTCAAAAATTTGATCAAAATCGAATAAATAATGTAGCCATAATGAATTTTTTTTTAAAATTGAGATTTTTATTTCCGATAAGTTGGTAACACTGTATTTTGTTAAAATTACATAAATTATATGACTACTAGGAGAATCTTTTGTGAAAATTTGAGTAAAATCGGTTAAATAACATGGTCATGATATATTTTTAAAAACTTTAGTAATTTTTTTCTCGGAAAGTTGGCTACACTGAATATTAATAAAATTATATAATTAACGAGAGCATTAGAGAAATCTTTTCTGAAAATTTGATCAAAATCGGGTAAATGATGTAGCCAGTATGAATTTTTAAAAACTTTATTATTATTTTTCTCGAAAAGTTGGCATTACTGGAAAAAACCAAAACCACATGACCATTTTGGGCACTAGAGAAATTTATCCTGAAAATTTCATTAAAATCGGTTGAACCGTCTAGGAGGAGTTGCGGCCACAAAATTTTGACTTACGACCGAGCGAGCGAGCTGACGACGCATACACATACACCCACTTATAAACTAAGTTTAGATTCGTCTGATCTAGAGGCTATATCAAAGATTTCTATACAAATTTTTATTTTTGCTAGTGACACCGTACCAAACGCTATACCACTTTTTCCTTGCAGTCAAAGTGGGTAAAAAGAAATCCGAAAACGATTATTTATTAAATCGTCTTTTAATTTAGATTTAAATAATAGTATATTATGTAACGAGCAAATAATGGCACCTATAATGTACGAGGATGTTGTTTAGTCCACGAGCGTAGCGAGAGGAATAAAACATCCTCGTAGGCATTGTAGGCATTATTTGCAAGTCAAATACTATACTTTATCTACAACTGCTTATATATTTTTAATATTGTACTCACTTATTCAAATCTATGATGTTAACAACAACTAACTAACTAACTAACTACAACTGTCATTTTATTACTTTGACTGATAACTGCTGCCATCTGGCGTAGAGATATTTAGTTTGTTGATGTTGCCTAGCAACGAAGCGTGCGTACGGAAACCAAGTTAATAAAAATCGTTTTTTTTATTTCCCTTGGTTAATAATGACTAATATTTTATTAACCTTGGTTAATAAAGACTAGTATTTTATTTACCACGGGGCTATAAAGACTAATATTATTTATCTGATTTTATGTGTATATATATATATATATATATATATATATATATATATATATATATATAATGACCATATAACAAAGCAGTTGTAGATAAAATATTTTATTATAAAAATAAATTTGAAAAAAATAATAATAATAATAAAAGACTTTCTTAGGTAACATATATAGTTAATAAAATAATTATAATATATTTTTGCGAATCCAAGGAGCGAACGCTGAAACTCTTGTATAAACACCAGGAAAAGTTTTCGATCCGCATCCAATACCAGCCGATACGATACCAATTAGGACAAATGCGCCATTTTCTTCAGCGACCAGGGGTGCACCCGAATCACCCTGGAAATAAACTAAGAAGCAATACAGTAATGTATATATTGATACGGTGCACGTTTAGAGCAGGTAGATGAGCAGATGTGTATTTGCGGGTAGTTTGCTGTCTAGAGATCGTGAAATTGAAAGGAGAGTAAATGCTGCTGGTTGTAAGGTGCTTTGGGTGCTTTAGGAACAGTTTTGGTGCCTACGTTGATGTATGGTAGTGAGTGTTGTGAAGTAGTGAATAATTTAAGCAATACAGTTAAGAATCGAATGTTTCTAAACGATTTCGTCATCACAGTGAACTAATTTTAAATTAGTTACAAATTGAACAAGATTAAAAGTATATGGATAAACCTATATATATATATATATATATATATATATATATATATATATATATATAGACCACTTTGACATTATCACATAAATGATAAGAAATAGGAATAAAACAATTTTTCACCAAAAGTTGCGGTATTTTGCTAATATATAATATTATAGGCGCTAAGAATATCTTCTGTAAAAATTTGAATAAAATCGGATAAATAATGCAGGAATAACAAATTTTTAGAAAATTATTAATTTTTTTTTTCGGAAAGTTAGCACCACCGTATTTTAATAAAATTTTAATTTATGAGGGCACCAGGAGAAATTTTTCTGAAAATTTGATCAAAATCGGATAAATAATGTAGCCACAACGAATTTTTTTCAATTTTAGTATTTTTTTCTCGATAAGTTGGCAACACTATATTTTGTTACAATTGCATAATTTATGCGGGCACCAGGAGAATCTTTAGTGAAAATTTGATTAAAATCGATTAAATAACGTGGTCATAATAATTTTTAAAAGTTTTAGTAATTTTTTTCGCAGAAAGTTAGCAACACTGTACTGTGTTGAAATTATCTATTTTATATGGATACCAAAAGAATCTTTTGTTAAAATTTGAACAAAATCGGTTGAGCAACATGGCCGTAATAAATTGTTAAAAAATTTAGTAATTTTTCTTCAGAAAGTTGACAACACTGTATTTTATTAAAATTACGAAATTTATGTGGGCACTAGGAAAATCTTTCCTGAAAATTTGATCAAAATCGGATAAATAATGTAGCCACAATGAATTTTTAAAAACTTTAGTAATTTTTTTCTCGGAAAGTTGGCATTACTAGAAAAAAATAAAACCACATGACCATCTTGGGTACTAGGCAAATTTATCCTGAAAATTTCATTAAAATCGGTTGAACCGTCTAGAAGGAGTTGCGGCCAAAAAAAATTTGACTTACGACCGAGCGAGCTGACTACGCACACACATACACCCACTTATAAACTAAGTTCAGATTCGTCATCTAGGGTCTATATGAAAAATTTCTATACAATTGTTTTTTTTTTTTGAAAATGTTACAGACACCGTACCATACGCTATACCACTTTTCCTTGCAATCAAAGTGGTAAAAAATAATCCGCTATCCGGTTTTCCAAGGGGCCATCTCTCGGTTTATAAGACCTTGAGTTCAAATTTCCTAGACGATGCATTATTAATTGCAGGAGATAGTTTCGCTCCGAACAGAATTGAACTGGATAAAAAAATTATTCCCATGGGAAAGTTACGGGATAGGCCCCAGCCCACCTTACATCTAAATATTGTTCAAATAGGTTATGTTTTTATATATTTTTTTAATTATAATTTACATGGAAATGACATTACAGCAAAATAAATATCAATTGTAAAAATGACACATATAAAATTAAATATAATTTTTTATTTAATTCTAAATTAAACAAGATTAGAAGTATGTAAACCCATATATAGATCACTTTGACATTTCTCGGAAAGTTGGCAACACTGTATTTTAATAATATTATAATTTATGTGGGCACTAGGAGAAACTTTGAGGAAAATTTAATCAAAATCGAATAAATAATGTAGCCACAATAAATTTTTAAAAAATTTTGTGATTTTTTTCTCGATAAGTTGGCAACACTGTATTTTGTTAAAATTGCATAATTTATTTAGGCACTAGGAAAAACTTTTATGAAAATTTGATTAAAATCGGTTAAATTATATGGTCATAATAAATTTTTAAAAATTTTATTAATTTTTTTTTTGGAAAATTGTCAACACTGTTTTTTGTTAAAATTACATAAATTATATGAATACTAGGAAAATCTTTTGTGAAAATTTGAGTAAAATTGGTTGAATAACATGGCCATAATAAAATTTTTAAAACTTTAGTAATTTTTTTCTCGGAAAGTTAGCATTACTGGAAAAAACCAAAACCACATGACCATATTGGGTACTAGACAAATTTATCCTGAAACTTTCATTAAAATCGGTTGAATGGTCTAGTAGGAGTTGTGGCCACAAAATTTTGACTTACGACCGAGCGAGCTGACGACGCACATCCATACATCCACATAAACTAAGTTCAGATTCGTCATCTAGAGGCTATATGAAGGATTTTTATACAATTTTTTTTTTTTTTGAAAATGTTACTGACATCGTATCAAACGCAATATCACTTTTTCCTTGTAGTCAATGTGGTAAAAATGTTATTTTTCTTATTTTATTAGGTTGTTTTTTAAAACAATTCGCTGTGATCATCCCAGACCTGACTTTCATCGTACAACTTTTTCCACTATCCCGAAATTAGTATTTTCCAAACATTCCTATTCAGACAAGCAACTCTAGCTTCACATTCATGATACCTCTTATACATGCTCGTCTATTTCAACTACTTGGAAATTTTTATACTACTCCATCTACTCATCGGACGTCCAGGCAAACGTCAAAATTATTTACATATATATTCTTTTAACCAAAACATTCATTAATAGTTATTCGCTAAAAATGACCAAACCATCTTTTTTTACAACATTTTTCTTCGACAAATAATAAACACAGTATTACTAAACTATAACCGTCTAAAACGGCCTTTACTTTCCGTTAATTTTTACTAATTTAATTTAATTCTAATACAATACAAATAAAAGTAATATAAACAAAAATTAGCAATTATAATACAACTTATATAACAAATTTGTAACCAAACAATAAATTTCAATACACTATTGTTAAAGTACCGAGATATTTGTTGTAAGCACAGCTCTGATACAATCAAACCATAGTTAGAGCATTTCTCTTTCGATTACACCTACAAACGAAAATGGATACGATATGGGCGAGTCCGGCACTGTATAATCTGTAGTTATTTGACACTTTCTCTACCAGTTACGGCCTCAAGTTACGATCAAATCGTTTATTTCGATGTTTCGAATGTTGGATTTTTCAAATAATAAATTTTACAAGCTAAACACAATACCAATGCGCGATTGTGTTATTCTGGGTATCCGAACAATTCACCGAAAACAGTTCATCGAAAACAATTCATCGAAAACAAATTCAGCAAAGTACCAATTCATCGAAAAACAATTTATCGAATAACCAAATGAAATTAAATTAAATTAAAATTAATATTAGAAAGTGGCTATTTATACATACGGTATGTATAAGCAATTGGCTATTTATACATACAGTATTTTTACGTAATTGGCTATTTAGGGTAGATTAGGTTAGTAGGTTGGTTTAGGTTTTTTTTTTAGTATGCCTCATCCTTAATATTATGAATATTAGGAATGTCTTTAAAAAAAGCGTATTAATTTTTTTAACACTTTACAGAGATTAGGTATGGGAAGGTTAAGTAAGGTTAGGCTAGGTTGTTTAATTCTATTTTATTTGGTTATTTGATAAATTGTTTTTTGATAAATTGGTACTTCGGTGAATTGGTATTTCGATGAATTTGTTTTCGATGAATTGTTTTTGATGAACTGTTTTCGGTGAATTGTTTTCGGTGAATTGACCGCGACCCGTTATTGTGTTATGTAAATGCAAAGTGAATCTTCTTCATCTTATGTGTGTATGTTTCACCTTTCAGATGATGCGCGCCTTCAGCTCATTAACATAAAATAGGTGGTTTAGTGATATGAGAGTTTTGTATCTCGATATAACCTTTGCTTTCGAAGATTTCCGCCTTTTCTTCGACTATTACTTAACGAACGTGTGTCTGTGTGTCGTTTATTTGCGCTTTTTACAAAAAGCTAATTTCAATGTTGCTATTTAAATTTTGCTCACTTATTAGCAATATTACTAATTATTTATTTTGATTGCAAAAACATTAAAAAAAATGACTGCTGTGGAAATGAAATTTTTACATGGAGTACGAAATAGATGAGTGTGAAATTGAAAAAAAATGTTATTTAAGATGGTTTGGTCATCTTGAGTGAATGTTTAATAAACGTTTGGTTAAAAATTTAGGATGAGGCTATTTATACATACGGTATGTATACGCAATTGGCTATTTATACATACTAAAAAAAACCTAAACCAACCTACTAACCTAACCTAACCTACTCTAAATAGCCAATTGAGTAAAAATACTGTATGTATAAATAGCCAATTGCGTATACATATCGTATGTATAAATAACCACTTTCAAAAATTTATATGAATGTCTTTGAGGTGTATATGTTACGGTAAATGTACACTCTTGGGAAATGTACACTTTTACCGTAAAATGTGTACATTTCCCAAAAAGTTAGGTATATGTGAACTGAATATAATGTATATGTACATTTCCCGGCAAACGTGTACTCTTGCCTTCATGTTTTGGTAAATGTATACTCTTACCTTCATGTTTTAAGAAAAGTTGGAATACAAATAAATTAAAAATGTTGTTGCAGTAAAAAAATACTTATTTAAATAAACATAATACAAAAGGCTTTAATAACGAAAATTATTTTAATTAAAAAATGTAAATGACAAACAAAACATACTTTTCTTTGCATATTATATAATATGTCGTAGGTTATGATCCCAATATTCCTAAATACAATTTTCGTCCTAGTTTTTCAGGACCAATACGATGGGAATCAAACAAATAATAATAATAACATACTTTTTTTTATTATAACAGTTAAATTTTATAAAACTATAAAGGAACATATAGAAATTTCATAATGAAAAAAGTTTTATTTATTTGAGCAAGAATTGCTATTGTGGCACTTGGAATTACATAATATTCCAGCATTATGCGTCTTATTTCTCTAAATATCATAAATTATATCCAGAAATCTTCAGTACTATGGCATTAATTTGTAATGTAGTTATTGTAGGGTACATAAACATAATAACATTAACATTATAGATGAGCACTTGCACGAAATGTGTAACGTGAAATAGCAGCGCCTACTGAACTAGCCGAAACGGTAGTTCGCGTACCACTATACTTGCGCACACATGCGCACTTGCGCATGCGCACCACATTACTAGCACTTGCGATTTCGAATTTTGTATGCTCACATTTACCAAAACGACATGGTCATTGTGAATTCAATGTACATTTCCCTTATTTGAAATTGTAAATGTTAGTTGAATGCACATAACCCAAACGAGGAGGCAAATGTGCACATTTACCGGAAAATGTGTACATTTGCCGCAATATCTACTTTTACCGTAACATATATAAGGCATGATTGAATGTTTTTTGCGTGATCGAAAGTTTCCAAATGCAAGAAATAGAAGAGCATGTAAGAGAGAAATTATAAATATGGATGTAGCTAAAGTTGCTTGTTTGGATAGGAATGTTTGGAGAAGGCTGATTTTAGGATAGAGGAAATGTGTTTGGGGTATATGGCATGATTGTTTATGTATGTATGCTAAGAATGTAAATGTTTCCAAAGAAGCCACTCCGTTTGAGTATATACAATGCTGTTTTGGTGCCTATGTTGATGTATGATAAAAAATATTGGGTTTGGCTGCAAAATTATGAAAGAAAAATGACTGCTGTAGAAATGAGATTTTTACGTTGGGTGTAACTAGAAAAAATCAGGTACGAAATAGATTAGTGTATAATGAGTCTGAAATTAAAAAAAAAAAATAATGTTGCAAAAGTTACCGTGTTTGTCACTTAAGATAGTTCAATCATCTTAAGCGAATATCTAATGACCGTTAAAAAATAGTTAAAAGAATTTATATTAATAATTTTAAAGAGAAAAAAAAATAAAATAACTGTTCTGACTATTTGACACGTTTGTGTACATATTTATAATAAATTTCATTTAAGTAAATCCATAAAACTTAAAACAATATACAAAAAAACCTTAAAATAATTGTTTATTCCGAAAATGATACTGTTTTATTTATAAAGATTTTAAGATAAAGTAGTCTACTGTACACTAAAAGACTTTTAAAAATCACACATTAAATTAAACAAAACAAAATAGTTGTTGTATAATTGTGCACATTTCGTAAGATTCATAGCAGTACAAAATTTTTTCTAATAAATAAAATATTTTATTTAATAAAAAAAAAAAAATCTTGCAATGCTACCAGTCTTACGAGATGTGTACAGAATTGTAGCATTAATAATATAATTTATGAAAAATATTATAATTTTTTTTTAAAATAATTAAATTACTGTAAATTAAAATTTAGTTATGTTCTGTTATTTACTGTGAATGTCATTTATATTATTTTTTCCTGATAAAGACAGACGTTGAGTTGAGTAATTTATTACATATAGTTTTATTATTTGTTGTTTTAGTTTTAAAATAGTTTCCAAAAATATAATTATATTTAATGTATAAAACAGAAGCTATATTTAGCAAATAATTTTGAACTGATACGCGTATTGCATGTGATATACATATATGGTTTGCAGTTGTAGCACAAAGAAAGTTTTGTCTGCAAAAGAAAGAAAACAAAAAATCAAACTTTAAGTGGAATTTTAATCGCGCATTCAAGAGAAAAACTTTATTTCATTCACGAAAACATTTTGACATTTAGCCAGGCCGAAAATCGAAAAGCAAAATGTATGAGTTTTCATTTTCAATCACTCAAATATTTTTTGCAATAATAATTATAAGTCAAAGTTATTGTTGTATTCAATTTATTAATAAAAACAGAAATTGATTTTAACTGTAAAAAATTACTATTATTATATTTACAAAAAAATTGTTATGCATTATATAAAAGATTAGAAATTGATCTACTGTGGCGAAATTTAAATAAAAATAATATTATAAAAATAATTTTATAATATTATTTTTATATGCATTATATAGTTCTATTCGAGAATATAATGTTTTATATTACAAATATCTGGGGTTATTTTATGTTTAATTTTTTTTTTTATAAAATACTTAAATGTGGGACAATTTTATTTAATTCTTATCGCTTAACCGGAAGAGTATTAAACTTTTTCTTCAAGCGAATTATAATATTAATATTGCGTTACTATAATGGTTATGTAAAGATCATTATGCAATAATGACATTATTATACAGCAATTAATTACTATATACACCACTGGTGGTAGCACTAAACATAACTGCAACTGTATCTAATCTTCGGCAAAACTATTACTTCAATAAAAATAATATAAAAAAATCTTAAAACCACACTTAAATTAAAATAAAGCTAAATACGTATTTCGGAAGCCAAGCTTCCATCTTCAGTAGCAAATAAAATCTACAAAAATCTTACCTGTGATCCAAAGTACATAAACACTTAAACACTTTGGATCACAGGTAAGATTTTTGTAAATTTTATTTGCTACTGAAGATGGAAGCTTAGCTTCCGAAATACGTATTTAGCTTTATTTTAATTTAAGTGTGGTTTTGGGATTTTTTTATAATATTATTTTTATTTAAATTTCGCCACAGTAGATCATTTTCTAATCTTCTATTACTTCAAGTTAAGTTAATTTGACAGTTGCATTGTTTATTTTTGCTTAAATTTTAATTTGGTTATTGAAAATATGTGAAGAAGTGCAAGAAAAGGTCAAAAACTGCATATTTGACCAAATTTAATTTGAAATCTCCGACGGCTACATTAAAAATTATTAAGTCAAGTTAAATTAATTAATTATTTTTCTCTTGCATTTGTAATTTTTTTAATATACCACGTTTTTAACACGGACTAAAAAGTATAAAATAATTTCTCCTAATCCCATACAGATTTAGAACCCCATATAGAAAAACTATGTTCAATTAATATATATATATATATATATATATATATATATATATATATATATATATATATATATGTATATATATATATATATATATATATGTATATATATATATATATATATATATATATATATATATATATATATATATGTATATATATATATATATATATATATATATATATATTTAATTTGTTTAAACCTAATTAATATAAGCAAAAAAAAGCTCATAAATAGTTTTTATTTCAGTAGAAACGTTTAAACTTTTTTCCATTTTATATTTACATCAATATTTGCTGATATATACATTTCACAAACATTAATTTATCAAACAAATCATAGTATTTAAATTTTTCTGCTATTGTATTTTATAAGCAAAAATTTAAGTAGGTATCTCTGAATGACAGAATTGAATACAAATTTCATTTATCTCTATTGTATGTAGCAATAAGCAATTTTTCTCACAACGTTAATTAATTATTTATAACTAAATAATAATTTTTTATGGTGTCATTGTCAGTCTAAAATAAGAAAAAGATTCATCTATTAGATTTAATTTAAATATTTTAATTAATATAACAATAATGCCTACATTTAAATTTTTATTTATATGTAGGCATTTTGAAAATTAATAGGATAGGGAAATAAACAACAATAAAAATTTCTAATTACATTAAATCAATATACCAAATGTAATTGGCGGTTTAAATTTGAGATGAAATGCTTATTAAAAATGATCTATAATTGATCAGAAGTAAAATAATTGCAATAAATACAAAACCTTTAACATTTCGAAAGATAAATATATGTTTTTGTACTATATTCAAAATAATGTTGTTAATTTCTGACAAAATTTTATAGTGTACGTCCGTTTTTCTACATTTTTTGTAGCAAATTTTTTTTTATTAAAATAGAATAGTACTCAATTCCCTGCTTAAGAAACTTTATCATCAGAGTTCAGATTCTAAAATACATTAGATAAAATAAATATCTCAAGTTAAAATTACTTTTCGAAATCGAACAAAACTAGCAGATGTCATGTAGGTATTTAAATTAAATTTGCTGTTCTCTTTCCCAAGTAATTAAAATCAAATTACAGAGTATTTAATATTTAACATAGCTTTCTGGAAATGAAATAGATAATTCTAAAATATCTTTGTAGTATATCTGACTACGATTGTATGTCATAATGCTCGACTGTGCCCTTTTGATACATCAAATTAACTCGAAATTAATTACTCATTTGTTTCAATTCTGTTTAACACAATTAATAAGCGATTTTTCGCGATAAATACTACGTTTAGAACAGTTTGATACAATGACGGCATGAGTTTGATGTGGTTTGCAATTTATTTAAAAACAATAGTACGGTTTAATGTTGTTTAGTAAATTTAAATTTTACGCCATTTATCTATTATAATATATTACGATACAAGGTTGGTAAATACTCTCTAACAGAATCGAGAAAATGTTTAACTCATTAACACCCATTTTTTTAAATTATACTATATTCTTTTGTTAACAGATGAAAAAGTATATTAATAACAAGAAAATATAATGAAATAAACAGGAAATTTTTATTCTATGAACATAGAGAAATATGAAAAATAATCAAAACAAAAAAAACTTTCGGATTAAGTTATTTTATTTTTTACTTTGTCACCTAAAAACTATGTTTTGTTTGTTTATTATTTGTGTTATTTGTATTATTTTTTCGTAAAGAAAATATGCGTAGAGTATATCGAAACGTCGATATTTAAATAAAACATACATACAGAACTTAATCTGAAAGCTTATTTATTTTAATATAATGAGTTTCGGAAGATTTTTTACTACATAAAAAATAATATTAAGAGCAGTTTTTTATATTTATACAGAAATAATTACTTAATCCCCATTTGTGAATCAGGAGCGTAAATGGGTAGAAGAAAAATGAAATCGAGCTTTTCAATATCCGAGATTCCTTTATTTGCAATTAATAACCATGTGTCGTATATTGTTGATTAAATCACTTGCTTTTATTTTTTCTCTATAGGTATATTATAGATATCTACAGATATATAAACAAAAATAGTTAAAATGTAGTTTTATTTTTAAAATAAATATTTAACTAATTTCATACAAAGCTTTGAAAATAGTTATATTGTTATTTCCTATTATTTTTTTCTATTAAGATTTTTATTTCTATTAGAAAAACATAAGTTAAACATGCGTTAAATGTAAAAATCTCGAAAAAAATCTTTCAAAACAATATTATTGTAGACAAAGATAGATATATTTACATCTCTAAACTATCCATCAAGCGGATGGTAAGATGGTTTGACTAACTACAGTTAATAACGTTAGGATATGACGTAAATCACAGTTAACTAGATATAACCACAGTTAACACATGATGATTATTTCGTCGAAAAAGGCTTTCGGAAAAAAACAATTTGTCACAAATCTACCTACGAAAAAAAAAAAAATTAAAAAAATTAAAGATACGTTTTGAGTCAGCTGGGCAGTTTGCAGTCAGCAGTCAGTGTGTCTAACTTCGCGATATGTTTAAATACAAAACGTCCAAGTTTTTCTTTATCCCCATTTTTTTTTTCTTCTGCTCGGCTTTTTATTTCCTCTTCCTGTGGTTTGATAAAAGACTTTTTTTTTGTTTTTTTTTTTATTTTTGATGTTTTGTTAGATTTAATGTATATATGCCTATTGTCTTGTACTACATCTTTTTTTTTTTTATAATAATTGCGATTGTTCCAGAAAAAATATAAAAAAAAAATGTATTTTAATTTTTTTATGATATACGAGTTGAAGGTGGATAAATGTATTTTTAGGTTCTGTAAATAATGAAAAATTATATATTTTTTTGTATTTTCTTTTGTGTGCATGACATAATGAGAAAATAACATAATATTCTTTCTGTATTATAGTTTTGAGCTGTTTTAATTTTCAATTGTGTTGCATTTGCTTTTGTAATATTTAATAGAAAATTTGTGTTTTCTTTTTTGAAAGAATATACCTATGTATCGCAAGAATAAATAGTACATAATTATTTTTAATTTTTCAATGTGTTAAATATAGACAGTCATAGAACTGGTTGCATAACACAAACATAAACATAAAAAAAATTAACAATGTGATTTAGTTTCCATTAGCATTGTTCCAGCAGGAATCTCTGATAGTACATTTTTCACTCGAAATGACCTTCCTAATAAACTATTAAAGTTTGGTACATTTGTTATAAATCCCCCTATATGTAAAAGATACAAATATTAAGTTACTCCATCAATGTTAACGCAATAGAATTATTCTAATCGGAGAATCACATTGTATATAAAATTCTTCAGATACATTGCATATATAATTAAAAACGCATAGTTTTTAAAAACACATTGTACATCATTTTCAATAGTTTCTAAACAAATTAAATAGTTTCAAAAGTTAAACAATAGTATTTAAAAACACATTTTTTTTTAGAAACATCGCATATAGTTGCCTCTACACTGCTTTTCCGTGAAATAATACAGCTTATATAGAGAAAAATATATTACTTGTATATAAAATCCGTAAAAATATCGCATTATAAAAATATAAATAGCAGGTAGCTTTGAAAAAAATGAATAATGTTTTTTTTTGTGAAAATTTTGGATTTTGTCTTCTTAAAAATGCCAAAAATAATAAAAAAATAATAAAAATACCTCTCACAGAGCGTATTCCCGTAGTAAAATCTATTTGTCTATTGGTTAGCGGGTACGCTTATCTACAGTTTAGTATGCGCCAACATAATATTTGCTAAATTCTACCGAACGAAATGCCTAACATAGGGATCCCATCCGTCCCGTTTTGCCCGGGACAGTCCCGTTTTTATGAATACTGTCCCAGTGTCCCCACAGAATGCACCGGAACATAAAAATGTCCCGTTTTACATAAAATACCAATATCGTCCGTAAATAAACCTAATATTTTATTAAATTCATTTAGATTATGTCTTTCTATTATTTTCAGTGCAACAATGAGTTTGAAACTTCATTAATGTAAATGTGGTTTCAATGTTTAATTTATTTAATTGTTTTGTTTATGGATATTACTTTTTTTTATTAGAATTCAATGTATAATTTAAATTTTTTCTTAGAATTAAAATAGAAATACACATCCAAAAAAAAAATTTTTTTGAAATAAAATTTTAAGTGTCTCTTTTTTACATTTCATAATTATGGGATCTCTAGCTTAACAGTAGATTGATAAGAGAAGCAATAGTAATTTATATAAAAAAAAACATCAATTAGTACAAATAAGCACTGGTTTAAATAAAATTTGATTTCTATTAATTAAAAATTTATAGTAATTTTATAATCTAATTACTTACTTTATTACCTAGTAACTTGTTTCTATGTTCTGTTTATTTACTGTAAATATCATTTGTATCTTTGAGTACGTCTATTGTTAATAAATATTAAAACAGAATAACAACCTAACACCGTTTTATTTTTTTAAAAATATCTATTATTATCAAACCGAGCTACACGTCACAATTACAAATTAAATGAAAACAACCAAATCATGCATGATTTATTAATAAACATAGGTACTTACATATTTTTTTACATAAAATAAAAAAATAATATAATAAAAAATTTTATATGTCAGTTTCAGACATATCTACAAAATATAAAGTATGTATTATTGCTTTTATTTAAATTAAATTATAAACTATCAAACAAAAGCCGCGTAATAATGAAATACGTAAAAACGAACAAGCTTTTTATTGAATTAAATATAAGCGAAATGTTTTGAAAACTGTAGCCGTAGCTGGGATGAGAATAATTTTAATTTTTTAATATACATACCTGCAGGAAAATGAAAAAAGAAAAGAGAAAAACATTCTAATTATTATGTAGGTATATTCTAAATGTGCCGTCGTGTTGGGAATAATGAAGGAAAATTGTATAGCTTTTGCGTAAAGCAAGCCAGCAAACAAGAGTCTAGCTTGAAATACGTTTATTTCTGATATGTTGTACTAACGTACGAGTACAATGTAACTAACGAAATACGTTACGTTTATACTTTAAATTTATTATTATATCGTGATCCAACAAAATGTAATAAACTATCTAAAAACTTAGCGGCGGAAAAGCTAACTATATCCACTTACATTTTTATGAACACTAAATAAACAAATATTTTTATTATATTTTTTTTAAACTGGATTGAAACACAGTAATAGATTTATTAAATATATTTTAATTACATTAGATATAAATTATAAAAAAAAAAGATTGAAAGATATAAATTATAAAAAAAAAAGATTGAAAATATTTTTTTTCTTGATGAAAAGGGACGTTGAATTTGTCAAAAGGTCGATTATTAATAAATATTAATACAGAATTAAAACCTAAAGCTGTTTTATTTTAATATAATAAGTTCTGAAAGATTTTTTATTATCTTAGACGTAAATTAGTAATATTTTAATACCATAATCATAATTTTATTGACAAGCCGAAAATTTATAAATAAAATAATTTTTGTTTTTATAAGTTCAATTTTTATACCAAGACTGTTCAAATAAATTAAAACTGAAATATCGGGCCTTAATCTAAAAACTTTAAACTTTGGTTTTTGCAAAACTAACTTAACTCACCTTTTAAAATAATCAGAGCAAAACATCGCATAGTCTTCCGATAACAATTTAAGCACTAGACTTGTGCAAAATAACAAATAAAAATCGTGGGCATATCCGTCCTCCAATCCCAATCCCAATTTCGCTTCATTCTCGAGACAGCAAATCAGCAAATAGCGGCCAGCAACAGCTACAGCCCAAAGCTAAAAGAGCACTTTTTGACAAACAAACTCCATCCAGCCGGCAGCACTAGTATTCGGGAGGAAAACGTATTAGAAAGTTTGGAAGGCTGACACATATCGGTCAGTTTTCGTTGCTTCGTTCACATCACTTCACTTCATTCGGCTGCGAGAACCGTTTCGCAACCGACCGGAAATACGTCACACCAGCGACAGGGGCAGTGGCGTCCGTCATCGAAATAGGCAAATAGAATAAGCACCACCGAACAACGGCAAAAGGATAAGAGATGTTGAATTGGGTCGGCTCTGGACTTCGAGGCTGTGGAGAGTTTATCAGTGGCGTGGCGCTGCGCTGTTCGGGTTTTTATGGTTCAAGTGACGAAATTCGGAAATTTGGAGACCGCTAGATTGACAACATTCGAGTACAGATAATGTCAAATTTGAGGGTACGTGAATTGAATGATTTTTCACTAGGGTACGCGGTGTTTTCGGTAAATGTTTACTGATAAGTGGCACAAACGCATATTTACAGAAAAGTGAATTTTCTAAAAAAAAAAATATCTGATTTATTTTCAATATACTGATATTCCTTAATCATAAAATATACATCAAATATATCGAGAGCTTGGAGCAGAACCTTATCTCTATTTTTTTTGTTATATTGATTATTTATGAAAAAAAAAACTCATAAAAACATATATTTTCATTACAAAACGAGCACCAGTCTGTACCTCAATTTAATTTAAACAGATGCCGGTTTACGTGAAAATAGCTGTAAGCCGAAACTCAAAAAAAATAAAATATATTAGTTTTTATACTAAATATGTTAAGATTTAAGTAGTCAACGTACTCAACATACATCTTCATCATTTTTTCTGATAAAGATGTACTTTGAGTTCGTCGATTATTAATAAAATTTAATACAGAACTACAACCTAAAGTTGTTTTAATTTAATAGAATAAGTTCTGAAAGATTTTTGTTAAAATTTGGAATAGTTTAGTGAAACTAATATCGGCTGTAATCGAGTACGTCTGGTATCCAATTATAAATTGTAGTTCCTTTACTTATCTGTGAATCAACAAGCCGCATAATTGTAAAATTGCTAATGAAACTATATTATAAGCAAATAAAAATTCCGTTATAAATGTATAATAACTTCATCTCTTGTAATAATAGTAAGATAATAAACTAAATTAATAACAAAATAAGACATAAATTCGAAAGGTAATCTTCGACAAATATATTACCGTAAATAATTTCGTGCATTAAATTCATTTTTAATACTAGACTTATACTGAAAAATATTGAAAACATCATAAAAAATCAGCTAAAATAGCACTTTAAAATTAATAGAAGTTCGTATTATCCGTTCTTAGAGATTATAAAACAGAACGCTCAAGCTAGGCTGTGTTCTTGTAAAAAGCTTTAAGTTTATATAGTAAGGTAAATAAGTATATATATATACGGAGAATGTTTACTAGTAATTATTTATAATTTCTTAAGATTATTTCAAACCCCTTGTGTTGACTTAGTTAATTGCCTCGAGACCTTAATTAACCCCGTACAGCGGACACCAAACTTTCCTTTCTGTCTAATGTACCTACCTATCTACTGATATTTATTATAATGTAATTAATACTGAAAATAAATGCCTCCTCCTTTTAACGGACTAAAAACCAAACTACGTGTCATTTGTATTCATTATTAGAACGAACCTACTAATTTATTGCAAAATAAACTGTAGGTGTGTCTTCGCACAGAAACTAAATACTGATTTAATGATACAATAATTTTACTTCTTTTAAATAATACATTCGTTGTTTTTGGAATTATTACAAAACACTTTTTGTGTAAATTCATTACTTAAAAGTTTATAACCAATCATAGAGTTGCATTTGAAATATCTGACGAGCTAGCGATGTTCCTAGAAATACAGCGAAATTTTCATATAATTATTTTAAAATGTTCATGTTCTCTTCGTATTTTAAGTAATCTTTTACATATTTTACACATTTACCCAAAATTTCATTGCAATATATATATATATAAAGATTTCTTACGTAATTGAAGAATTTTCATTTGAACGACAATGTTTCAGTATACGGGGGTTAATGTTTCTAAGAAAATTTATGTATTATGTGAATATTTTATAAGTTTATGTTTGTATTATTTACGTCATTTAATTGGACATTTCAATTCCAGAAGAAACCTAATAATTTCTTGCATAAACTGATCTAAAAACAATTTAAATAATATCTATAAGATCCACTGTTTGAGTAGCACTGCGTTTTTAATTTCACTGTAGGTGTTTGTCCGTTACGAATCTAAAAATTAGATTTTTTCAACGGCCGAACGGAATAAAAAACCTTTAATTTCCATAATTTCCCTCTCTCGTCGTTTGCTTTTGGACAGTGGCTGTTAGCTGGTAGCACTGCAGCGGCAGCGGCAGCCTCCATGCAGCCTCAATGCTTCGAATCCCGAAAAAAGCTAGCAGAGCGCTAGCTACGCATACGCAGCACATGGACCCAACTGGAAAAACGTAGGGTAAAATCCGAATTCGATGTGCTCGCGTGTAATCATAGATGTTGAAAACCGCAAGACAGATAATTGTTGGTGCGCGTGCGAAGTGAATAATTTTCCAAATCAAATAATCTAATTGCAAAACTTTTCAATTAGTTACATTGTTTTTGCGTTTTCCTCTTTTGTTTTCTCCCTGTTTTTCCCGCTGGCTGCCTGTGAATTCACTTGGACGTTACGTAACGCGAAAATTTGTTTTTAATATTGTTATATTATTGATTGCAGTGTGGTTTTTCCACGGTGCGGTGTACGAATATAATGGACGCCTAAAACTTTTCAAATCATGTTTGATTATTGTTATTTACTTTATTCTATTAGTTAATATTTTTATGACTTTATATTCGCATTGTAAAAAATTAATGTATAGAAAATTATACATATAAAACGGATTTGTTATTCGAAATAATTTTAATATTTATTTAACAATAAATTAGGTGTTTCGAACTATAGTGAACCAAGTCCAAAATTGAAAATAATTGAAATGTTGATAAGTGTCAAAAATTACATTTTATTTAGACAAACTACAAATCAAGTTACAACTTTAATTTTCAACAAATAGATACTCATTATTTAACTTTACTTCTAATTATCGCATATTAAAAAAAAAATTGACTTGGTTCACTATAGCACTGTATATCCCAAATATATATATATTATAAAAATAAGAAAAAATACTAAAATCAGACAATATATGGACAATCGCTATTATTTACCCATCAATGATGTTAATGTGCTAAACTCTAATTCGTAACTTACAATTGAATGCTGTTCTTCTAAATGTCTATCCGCAACTAAACTGAAATAATTTAGTTTCCGACTAAACTGGATTAGTAAAAATGTAGCTTAAACAAAAATTGAATACAATGGAACTTAGAACAATGACTCAAAAATTTTAATGCACTCGACAGTCGTGGATATGTCAATGTCCTAACTTCCGGACAATGTTAAATAGTAAATATCGAAGAGTATTACAAAATCTATATTAAAAATCTTTCAAAACTCATTATATTAAAATAAAAAAGTTTTGCCTAATTTTATTAAAATTTACCGTTTTGATATACTAAAGCAAATAATGTAATAACATAACTAAAACTTAAAGCTTTATTTTAAGAATATATTTTTCGCATAGCAATTGCAAATAACTTCCAATGTAATAAATAAAGTTTTATAAAACATATATAGGTACACAAAAGATATTAAAGCTTTCCATTGTTATAAAAATCTCTTGATAAAAAAATAAAAATCGAAACACTTAAGAGTCGTGTTCATAGATAAATTCTTATTAGCAGCTTATACCAGCACAACTACAAATAATAATTTTTCCTGAAAACTTCAAAATTTTCTACCATATTGAACTTTATGTGACAAGCATTAGTTTCTTTTTACTTACTTATATAGTACGAAAAGAAAACGAGAAGAAAACAACCCATTTTCTCAAAGGGATGTAGTAGATACAAGTATATAAACTCGAAGATGTTACGCGGAAGAAAAACTTTCTTAGAAAAATCTCATTACAGACCTGTTGCTGTGGTGGGAGTGTAACGCTGAAAATAATAACACGTGACGACGTACAGGATTGGCATGAAGAGGTGAGAAATTACGCACGAAATGCGCCAGCGCCGTTTCGATTTTTCTCGCTTTCATTTAAAATTGAAGATGTCATTTCAAATGCTGGTTAGTATATCATTGATATTGAGAGAATTAGATTTGAACAAATTGAAATCTCGACATCGAGAGTTCTCGAAAAATCCATTTTAAGCTGCTTTTATATAGACGTTGTAATTAATTATTTAAATAGATTATTTAATTATTATATAATTTTTTATATTAAAAAAGTTTCCAAGTAGTAGGAATAGAAAAGTATCAATGAGAAATATCATGAATGTGAATAAAGCTAGAGTTGAATTTATAAATTTTTCTAGACTAGTATCTATTTTAGTTCTAGATCTAGTCTAGATCTATTCTAGTTGCAGACGTTTCGTCATACATCGTCGATAGCATCCGCATGCGAAACAACTAATCCACGTCATTATTGAATCAAGTAAAAGCAATTCAATAAAGTTACATCATACAAAACGTTATCAATTATTCGTAAAAGAAAAACGCGTGCACAATCCAGTAATTCTATAATTTAAAAAAATAGCATATAACTTTCTTATCGTAAATTAAATAAGGAATTCATGACGTAACTTCATTGAATGGACTATTTTTACTATATATAGATACCTATAGATATATGCCTATTTTTTTGTTCCCTAAGCGTATTAATAATAAATGATAGGTAAATATCACCAGATATATTCATTTTGATAAATAAAATAATTGTATTTTTCTATTTCAATTCTATGGCTATCATTATTTTTGAGATAATTTTCGATATCTTTTTACTTATCTAATTTCTATCGTTATAAGTACGGTAATTTAATTTCTTCTTCAAATGTATCAAAATATTGATATTACTACTATATTGCATATGTAGAAAGAAGTCATTATATTACTAGTACAATAATGAGAGCATTATTATGCAGTAGTTACTTACTATATACACCACTGGTGGATTCCTAATCTAGAGTAGCGGTTTCCAACCTGGGGTACGCGTACCCCTTGTGGGTACGCGACGAGCCAGTCGTTGTACGCGATAAATAAATGGTAATGACAGACACTTCACTTTACTTATCTATCTTTTTATATTACAATTATTGTATTTTTGTTGAAAAATATAACGACATTTAACTACAAGTAAATATGCCTTATTGTTTCCAAATTTGTTTCTATTATTTTAAAAATATAATCTACATTCTACATATATAACCTGCATGTATACTGAATAAAAATTTATTACATTTTACGTAAGTGGTGTAGTAAAAAATTGAAGCGTATTGTTCACTAATTAATAGCTTAAATAATTAAGTTAGTCATAATAATATATATTATATTTATTAAATATTAATTGATTTGTCATTTTATATATATATATATATATATATATATATATATATCTTGTCCTGTAATTTATTGTATAACTATTAGGAAATAAAGTCATTATTATAATTATTTTATATTATTTTCGTTTTTTGGTAACAACGAGCAGATTTTGTTATTTCTGCGAAATTTGCAGCCGTTTGCAAAATATTCGCAATTTTAGTTTTTGAATTTTTATACACAAATTTGTTAACTTTTTATCACAGTTTTGAGGGTTAACTTAATTAATAAAAGGGTGTCGTAGAGGGTTGATTTTTAAATATGTCGTAGTACGGCCATAATTGACTAGTATATCTATAACGCGAAAATTTTTGTTATTTTTGCGAAATTCCCAGCCGTTTTCGAGATATTCGCGATTAAAGACTTTTTTTGTAAACATTAATAATTAATAGCCGAGGGGTCGTACGGGGCTTGGATTGCAAATATGTTATAGTAAAACTAAGTGTTTCAGGAAGGTTTCGTTATTTTCGCAATTTTTTGTTTTCGAAGTTTTACACACAAATTTGTTAACTTTTATCACAGTTTTGGGGGTTGGCTTAATTAATAAAGTGAGTGTCCTAGGAGGTTGATTTTTAGATATGTTGTAGTACGTACCTGGTTTATTGACAACATATATTTAGAGGTGGGGGCAAATTTTCTTATTTTTGCAAAATTTCCAACCGTTTTCGAGATATTTGCAATTAAAGATTTTTAGATTTATTACAGTTTAATAGTAATTAAAAAAAAAACAGATGTAAACGTGTAAAGGTAAACAAATTTTTTTTAAAAATTATCAATATATTTTAACAATGTACAAACTATTTTCTGTTTTTCGTACAAAAACCAGTTCTGGAATTAGTTGAAGATTTATGGAATGCATCTCCAGATTCTTCATATAGTCGGCTCAATAAAAATGTTTCACGAAGGCTTCCAAATTGTAAGTATTACTAGATAACTAATGTTTTAAATATATATTATTATTTAATAAATTAATTGTAGTTTACAAGGACGTATTGATATTCCTTTGCAGTGCTTAAATGTAAGAGCACTTTTAACGCGTAATGGAGCACCAAAAACATCGTCAACACCAGTCAGTTCATTGGATCTTGAATGGGAACATAAAACTTTGCCAGTAAGCTCATGGTAAAAATATTTTGTTTATATTACTAGATTAGTAGCTGATACAGATGGACAAATTTTCGTACAAAAAAAACTATCGTATTTGCCCGAATATAACGTTACCCCGAATTTAACGCGACACCAAAATTTTTCATAAAGATATTTAGAAAAAATAATGCGAATTTAACAAGACCTCGAATTTAACACGACACCGAATTTTTTCATAAAGATATTTAGAAAAAAAATCTTAATTTAACGCGATCCATTCATTTTTCGTAAAAGAATTCAAAGAAAATAAAATTCAAAAGTTGTTACATTCCGTTACCTAGACCTCGAATTTAGCGCGAGTCAATTTTTTTAACGGGAAATAATTAGTCAAAACATATCGTGTTATATTCGGGCAAATACGATAATTCATAAAGTACCGAATAAAATTACAATATTCACATTTTTTACAAACCCTAATTCACACACACACACACACACACACACACACACACACACACACACACACAAACACACCTCTTTTTCCAAATAAACATTTGAAAAATTGTCGTTATTTACTATTCAAAATGAATATGACAGTTGTCATTGTTATTTTAAATTTATGTATCACTTTTTTTGACTAATCATATCAAAATTAAAAATTTTGAAAAACCTATAAAATACTTAAATTTATTGAAACCTATTATATAATCTGCTGCATAGACAGTTTTAAAATTCAAATATTATAATTTGGTCATAATGTCTTACTCAACTGATGTAACACAAGCTACGTCAACAATTGGAAAAAATGGCTATAAGTTCGAATATGATTTAGCGGGTTTTTACCCGGCTGATGTTAAAATATCGGTAGTAGAAGAAACCAGAACGGTTATAATCGAAGCAAAAAAGAAAGCAGTTGGTGGTGGAATGGCATTTATGTTTGCAGTTAAGAAAAAATTTGACGTTCCGAAAGAATATGATCTAAAACGTATAAAGAAACAACGTGATGGTGACACATTAAAAATTGAAATACCACTTAAAGGACCGCAAAAGAAAACGAACAAACGGAAACGAACAATGTTGAAACCGAAAAATGTTTAAAAATAATTTGTTAATCTCGGAAAAGTATTCAAGTATTGTATATTCAAGATGGTGAATATACAATTACTTGAATACTTCTCTTTTGTCTGTAACTTGTTTTGGTAACATGGTTTAAAATATAAAAATAAAATTGTGGAAATAGTGGATTTATAACAATTCAAATTATAAAAAAATTAATTCAACCAAAATATTTTATTTAATATTCTTCTCTTTTTGTATTTTAAATTGCTTGTAAATAATTTTTTAAAAGAAAAAACATAGAAACATTAATTTTGACAGTTGTCATTATCGCAACCCATCATCAAAATTAAAAGTATAAAAATTTGAGAAAAATGGAAAATAATAATAATTAGTAGTGGTAATTATTTCATAACTTAACTTAATAATGGCTGGTAATTTAGTGAAAATAACATTCCACTAAACAAATACAAACTGACGACTCAACGTTCTAATAGTCGAAACGGATATAGAGATGAGTTTGGTATGGAAAATGTTAAAGTAACTGTGGATGAAAATCGTAGATTAGTTATAATCCAAGCTGAGCTAGAAATAACAACAGATAAAGGAAGTTGTGTACGAAAATTAACTAAGACATTTGATGTGCCGGAACAATTCGATTTAAAACGCCTAAAACAAACTATGAGTGGTACTAAATTGATTATCGAAGTACCTTTCGGATAGATGTGAAACGAAAAATAACTTAGAAATTGAGTTGCTGAATTGCTGAGATTTATATTCTTTTGTTACATATGCTGAATAAATTGTATCACTATAGTTTTCTATTAAATTTATTTTTATTTTTTTATTTGTATTATTTCTCTAACTCATTGGTAACATTTTCTAAAAACTCACATAAAGTACCAAATGTATTTCATTTAATTTTCTTTAGACCGACAATATAAATATAAAAGTAATTTCAAATTTCATTTCAAGAAATTTTTCATTGACAAAAATTATTATAAGTTTGATGATTATCTTCGTAACAAGTTCTAATTTTCAATTGTAATGTAGATTTTGTGTTGTATTTTTATGTATTTAATTTTAATTGATTTTTTTCCATACCATGTATCGGTGTATAAGGAAATAAATATATTATTATTATATAAAATTTTATTTAAAATTATCGATTTCGAAATTTCCAATACAATTTCATTTCTTGAAATTTTAAATTATTTTTCTATTTGTAATAAAAAAAATTCTATTTAAAAGCTAATATCACTAAACTGAGCTAGCCTTGTCCTTATGTTATATTGATTACTGCAAAACTAATTAACTTCAGCCTCTATTACTATTTAATTCCAATTTATGCCTGTATAGTAACAAAAAAAAAATTTTTTTTAAACCACTGCAACTCGAAATTCAAAAATAGAAATAAACTAGTTCTGCTCTAATTGACAATATGTGTTAGTAGGCTTCTTTACAATATGACACTACACACATTTTTGTCTATAGTTCACGAAATGTGGTACACATACCAATTTTTATATATGTCTAATTTTATATATGTCTAATTTGTATATTTGTATACAGGGTGTAACAGAATAACTATTCCTAATTTTCAGAAACGATAGAGTGCACTTAGAGAAACATTTTTTATTAATAAACTAGTGTCCTAAAATTTCTCGGTGTCAAGATACACTAGATATCGTTAAAAACAATTTTAATTATTACAACGTCAAAGAGTAGTTAAGTTAAGGTACATTTTATTAGAAATAATAGTGCATTAAACTTTATAAAAATTGTTCGAAGTTACGACCACCATTTTCGATACACAAGTTGTAACGATGTACAGGGTGGGCAAATTTGGACGTTTTCATAGGGGAACTCGGAAACTATAAAAGATATGGAAAAATGGACCGCGCATCCTCGATCGCTTTTTTTGAGAGAAACTCAATTATGAAAACAAAAATTAGCTATCGTCTTTTGTTTTCGAGTTATGGCGAAAAGTTCGCTTATTCCGTATTTTGATAAATGGCGATATCTCGATGGTTTTTTAAATTAGATGAAAATAATTTTCACATTCTTAAGGCACTTTTTTGAGTATAATGAAATGGTCTTAACGGATATTATAAATCTCCGTTAATTCTCGGGTTATAACATAAAGTTGTGTTTTTTACAATCGACTGCCAAAAAAAAAAAATAAAAATTTCCGGACACTAATTTATTAATAAAAAATGTTTCTTTATGTGCCCTCTATTATTTCTGAAAATTAGGAATAGTTATTCTGTTACACCCTGTATATGTCTATTTGTATATATGTCTAATATGTTTAATTTGTTGGGAAATGCCATTTTCATATTTTGTTGATTTATATAAAGTTCAGGTAAGAGGTTATAATATCTATATTGTAATTAAAACATATAATTAAGATAATTATTTTTTCAGTATTATAGCCGACGAAAAAAAAAGAATAAATTTTTCTTCATTTGAAGAAAGAAATTTATTACATGTTGTTAAAAATTATGTCCACATAGTAGAATGTAAAAATACATAGGTATTCCAAAAAAATACATATTCCAATATAAATAAAATGAATAATATTAAAAAAAATCAGTTATTTACTATTAGACCAGCGGAGTGGTTCTTTTATTAATTCTAAAATAAAATTTACACTGTTTTTTGTAAAACGAAATCGATTAAAAAATTCTAAATTATTTCATTTTTCGAATTGATCAATTCTATCTCTGTACAAACGAAGTCCTCGATGAATTTCAATTCGATTAATTATATTTATTTCTTCAATATCGCTTAAATCATATATTTCTAATAATTCCATAACTTAAAAACTATGAACAAGTAATCTAACCTCAAAATTTCTATGATTTCTACACACATAAACTTTAGTTTAATTAATAAACGACAGATTCTTTCGGGTTAAATTACCTCAAGTTTAACTTAAACTTTCATATTAATCTAGAATGGAGAAACACCAGTCAACATTAATTTTAAGGTTAAATTTTAGTTTTAGTTTAAACTGAGGTGCAGAAACCGGGCCTTAATATACGATAGTTAGGATTAATTTCAGTTTTTTGCATCTTCTTTAAAACTTTGTTTTCCAGAGATAGGTCCTTTTCGAAATTCCCGATTCAATTTTTGTATTGTATTTTGTTATTCTAGAGTTTCTGTGATCAAATGTTGGTAGTATAGAGCATAAAATAGGGGACTGACTATATATATATATATATATATATATATATATATATATATATATATGTAAGTTTGTGTCGTATTGCCGTATTTCCTATTTCTATCCTGTTTTAGGAGGTACCGTTACGTTGTATAGGGAAAGGGCTGTGTCCAAAACACTTTCGGGTCCTTACTTGCCTTTTCAAAATTCTGCAGGACTATTGACTAGATGATATTACTAACTCAGTGGTGGACTAAATTTTTATTTGCATCAATTATAGTTAAACGTATTATATCGTAACTAGTTTCAATTGGATTTGGGATAATTGAATACAACACAAAGTTTTAACTTTAACTAGTACGAGAATATTGATTTATATTTTACTACAGTTACAACAGCAATAATATTATTTATATCAAATCGAATAATACAATTTTCTATTGTATAGTCGTAGAAAAAATATAGTATTCTATTCGAATGTAATGATTATTATATGCGAGTTAAATATTATATTATATTGTTACAACATAAAAAATATCATGGTATAATAATATAATATGGTATAATAATATAATCTTTCACTGGCTTTCAGGCTTTCACTGCAGGTATCAATTGAATTTATTGAATTTTATGGGCTGGTATGCGTGGTCGAACTATCCACATCGTAGACGTTTCGCCATACATCGTAGATGGCACATTCAGTGCTTGGTAACTGAATGACAGTGTCTGCTTCGCAATCTGGTATATATGTCTGTACCTTCACCATTCGTTACTAATCGAAATTAGATTAGGTTTTTCACAGAAACATTTATAAAAAAAATTAGTGCTTTTTTTAACACTATATTCAACAGATTTTGTTACTTTATGTGTAATATATATAGTACATATGCATATAAAAAAAAATATGTAATACATAATTTTCCTAGACACATCGTATATAATTGCCTTGAACACTGCGTCGCCGTGAAATAATACAGCTTATGTAAAGAGAGAGAGAGAGTGAGTGAGGAAAAATATATTACTTGTATATTATAATGGCATAAAAATATCGTATTTTAAAAAAAACATGCATTAAATAATAGATTGCTTTGAAACAAATGAATATTTTTTTCGTTGAAATATTGAATTTTGTCCTTAAAAATGTCAAAATCAAATGAAAATGATGAAAATACTTCTCGTACAACATGCCCTCAGTAAAATCTATTTATTCAGCCGTTAGCGGGTATGCTTATGTGAAAGATTTTTTACTATGTTAAATAAATAAAAGAAATAACTAAATAAGCAAATAATTCTGGTTTATTTAAAATACAAAAAAAATTATTTATAACATCGCATATCCAAATTACAAAGTTGGTATGCCACGTTGCTCGCAATAACCATTAGGTAGTGTACCTTCTCTATTGGATTAGGTTCCATATTTTCAGATGCATTTTCCGTAGCAGGCGGATCTTTTGAACCTGATGAACCCTGCGCCTCCGCACGCTGTTTCTCTTCTTCTTCTTCATCACGTAACTTTTTTATATAAGCTTCAAGAGTTCTTCTTACATTACTACGTAAATCGTTTCGGGCCTGTTTTCTCAAATTTTCAAAATGCTGCTTCTTTTGCAGTTTTTTCGTTTGAAGCCGTGTATTTCTAGGCATATCAAATCACAAAAATAAATTGACAAAACACAATTTGTTTATTTAGTAACAAAAAAAACAACTCAATTAAATATACTACTATATCAAAAAAAAAAAAATATAAAAAATGTGACAAATATTCTAATTGAAAAATGAACAAATATTTGTCGTCGGTTTTATCTATCACAATAATTTAATAATTTTTATTCAGGACCACAAAATATTTTTATAAAATAAAAAGATATTTTATTTTCCATTCATGTAATTTATTACTACTGTTGCCGATGGCACTATATAATAAAATAGAATAATAATATGTGAATTTGTTTCAGTGTTGTAAACTTTATGGAAAAAAAAATTACTAAAATTACTAAAATTTAATTTTGGCTTTACTATTTTGGCCAAATTAATCAAATTTTTACAAAAGATTATCCCAATGCCCACAAAAATTATATAATTTTTTTACCGTACAGGGTTGCCAACTATCTGAGAATTTTTTTTTTTAGGCTATATTATTTTCAATTAATTTCAATTTCAGAACAGACAACAAATAAAAAAAATTAATAATACATATTCTAACTATAAGAATATGGATTTTGGTATTCTTTACGGGTCAGTATTAGGACCTCTGTTGTTTCTTGTTTATATTAGTGATCTATCTTTTAATATAACACAAACTTCTACCGGTTTATATGTCGATGACGCTGTAAATAACATTACTGATTTCGAGTGTAATTAATAATAAAAATACAGAGAAGTCTCTGACTGGTTTACATCTAATTATATTGCTTATTTATCAAACACTTATTTCTAGTGAATTACAAAGACAAAAAGAGAAAGCTGAAAAAGAAAAAGTTACGGAGGCTGTATCTAAGAGAGTTTATAGCGAACAGGTAAGTGAAATTATTATTATAATTTGACAAGGGAGAAATTACTTATATAATCTGGTGTACAAATTAAAATTCTTTAAAATTACGGTAAAATTAATTAAAGATTTTCTTAGAATCATCTCTACAATCTTAGAATTTTTTTTATAAATTCTGTAATATTAACAAAAAATTACTTCAGTCATACTGTACAATCTGATATATAAAATTTGAAGAAATGGTTTTAATTTATTTTTATTAAGCTTTGATAAAACAAATTTTTTATAAGTTTATTTTAAAATCTTCATACATCACAGTCATAGTATGATCCATACCAATTCATACGCTGTTTGAATTTTATTCCAGATATAATTTATAAAAAAATATTTTTATTAAAAATAAATTTTAAATAATTATTTTAAAAGTATTGCTTAGATATAAAAAGTAGTGTAATTTTTCGTAGCAAAATATTTAAAAAATAAACTTGAAGCATATTGCATCATCCTTGTAACTGGACCGGATGCGTGAATACCATATGGCCAGTTATTGACAGCTTTATGTGTGCATTTCCTTCCCCTGAACTCGAAGGTCGCCACCCTTGCTAGCTTAAGTTTTAGTTTTAAGTTAGTTAAGTTTTCGCTGATGAGCAGTTCAGACGAGTTTACGCGTATTTTAGTTTCTTAGAGAAGATTACTGTATTAGGTCTAATAACATGAGATTAACTGCTTTATGGGTTATTGAAAATTTTTCGCAGTAAATCAGACGCTTCATTACACCAGTAACAGAATTATGATTGTTATATATATATATATATATATATATGTACCAAATATGCTGTGTATTATATATAATATTTTTCACTTTATGTATTTTTTTATGTTATGTTATAATATTTAATTGAATTTATAGAATTTTTTGGGCTGGTAGAGAAAAATTTTAAATAAAATTTAAAGTGGCTTTTACAACTGTGAGTTATGAAATTATAATTTACCGATTTGGCCAATTATAACTTTTTAAAACTTTAACTATATAGTCGTAAAATTAGCGTCTTTACTAAGATATTAAGTTGTTGATCGAAAACCTTGCACTTATCGAAGTAAAATTATTGAGAACATCAAATAGTAATTTTTTTCTATATATCGGTAATTAAAAACAATTTAGATTATTGTAAATTACGTATAAAGATGTATCTATATACCAAAAACAATAAGTCCTATTTCGTAAAGCATTGTTAAATGTCTTGTAAGTTAATTTGCTAACTTATAATGTAGATTTATAAAATAAATAATTTTTTTTTAAATTTTTCAAAAAAAAAATTTTAACATTCTGTTTTAATATTTAGTATAAGTAGTGAATGTTTTGTAAAATAATTTTTTATTCGTATAAATAATAAATATTGTAGCATGTTGCATCATCTTTGTAACTGGACCGGATGCGTGAATACCATATGGCCAGTTATTGACAGATTTATATGTGCATTCCCTTACCCCGAGCTCAAGGGTTTCCAGTGATAATAAATAAAAGTGTGAGTAATCAGTTCGGCTAACCCTCGATTAATAATTTATGTGATTAATCCAATAATTATCACATTACAATATTCAATATTATTAGAAAATATTAGAATACAATATTAAATGTGTATTATTAATAACAAATGTTGAGTAATTATATTAAATATACAGTATTAATAATAATGTGATTAAATGTTCGGTATAATAATAATTAATAATTTGTATTAATAATCTACAGAGTGTTTTACTTAAAACTCTCACCGCCGTTGATTTGAAATCTGAACAAGATATTAGAATTCTGTAAAATGCAAAAGTAATATGTATCATATGATAATATTTTGGTTTAAAGTAGTGCTCTCAAAATTTTTCGAAAATTGTTATCGGTTAATTGTGATAACAAATTACGGTTAGTCGGTTTAAATGCTTACGAAATTTGACATTACATAGGTATATATGTATAGAGAATTTGTACTGTAATCGTACATTTCTTATTTAAAAAAGTTTAAGTAATTTTTTTAAACAGTAGCAACATTGATCCGATTACAGTAAACACCTTTTATGTTTATTTCTATAAATATATATAAAAAAATAAAATTGGTTTTCACTATTTATTAATTTATTAAATTTGACAAAACAAATTTGTATTTTTACAAATACAAAGTTATAAACCACTCTTTACTTTTACGTTATAGTTACATTTAAATGACGTTTATAATCATAAAAAAACGATCCGGTCATTTTTAGGTTACAATTTTTCATAATTTAAATATTATTTTTTTTTTTCAAATAATATTTTTATGAATAAAGTAAAATAATATATTTGTATTAATACAGATTAAAGATAATGCAATTTATAGTAAAAAGTATTTCCGAAAAAACGAAAACTTACAATATTAGATTAAAGGGTTCCAGTTTTTTTTTGTGAGAATTTCTTATAGAAGTTTTATAATTAATAATATTTTTTACAAAAAAGAAAGAAAAAAGTTTGGGACGGATAATTTGAAAATTGAAAGTTTCTGATTTCAATATTCTCAGCGACATTCTTTGTAGGTTAAAATTGTATTCTTTTTACTGAAATACGTGCACGTTTTCTTCTTTCTAATGCGGAAAAACATTTATTTTACATTTCAATTATTTTTAACATTTCTAAATCACATTTATTTGATATTCACAAATAAACAATACGTAAATAAATCAATGCACTCACTACATATAGCATTCTTTTTGTTAGTATTTTAAAATAAATAGTTTAATATTGAATAGTTTTTCCGGAAAATTGGCAACATTGTATAATAATTAAATAAATAGAATAGAATATATAGAATGAGTTTATGTGGCAATAACAATTTCTAATATATTGTATGATTATAAATAAAAAATGAGAAACATGTCACATGCAATATCATTTCCAGTTGAGTAACTTTTGTCAATATTTCATCAATTTATTCAGTGATGATGTAAAATTTATAAACTAAATATTAGTTTGTTTTCTTTTTCAATTTTTTTATGTATATTTTTGTAATTTCGATTTTAGAAAGTGAAATAATCAATATGAACATGTCATAATTAAATATTTTTATTGGAAATATTTTTTATTATACAAGAAAGTTACTTAACTTTTGTATATTTTTTTCTGATAAAGATGTACGTTGAGTACTTAAAATACGTTGAGTACTTAAAATACGTTGATTATTAATAAATATTAATACAGAACTATAACCTAAAGCTGTTTTATTTCAATATAATAACTTCTGAAAGATTTTTCAGTATGTTTTTAGAAGATATTTGTTTAATATCTTGGTATGAAATTTTGGCATTCTCATTGAGAATTCACGCTTCCGACTATTATTAAAAATTAATTCCGCTAAACGAAAAACAAAATTAAATCTTTTTTTTTTCTCTTTCTCTCTTTCCAGCTTATGTCGCAACACGTTTTCCAATGGTAGAAATCAGCCGAATTAAGCAAGTCCTGGCGTACAAGTGCAAAGAAAATTCGACTGCGTTCAAAATGAAGGCTATCAGATATTTCGGGTAAGTTGATTTTATTAGAAATTGTTATTGCCACATAAACTCATTCTATATTCTACGTACATTATAAATAACATTATAGTAAATAAACAGCATATAGAAACAATTTCTACATACATACATATATAGACAATCATGCCATGTACCCAATAGGGTGTGGCACAAACTCTTTTCATCATCCCGAAATCAGTCGTCTCCAAACATTCCTATCCAGCACAAGCAACTTTCGCACACACATCCACATTCCACAATTCCTCTCTCTCTCTCATAGCATGCTCTTCTATTCCTACTAATTGTAAACTTTCGCTCACGCAAGCCACTCTTTCAATCATATCACCACTCCAACTACTCATCGGACGTCCACTTGTAAACGTATACCATCAACAATCATTCATCAAATAAATCTTTTTAACTTGTAACTTGTTTCTATGTTCCGATTATTTCCTAATGACGTACGTTGAGTGTGTCTATTAATAAAAATTAATACAGAATTACAATCTAAAATTAGTTTTATTTTAATATAATAAGTTCTAAAATGTTTTTTACTATATTAATAAATATTGAATTATTGCTAAAATTATTATATTACATTTTCGTTAAAAATAATGGTTCGTTAAAATAAAAATTCTTGGATTTCGTAAGAAATTTCGTAGCAATATGCATAGACAGATTTCTTACGGAATCCAAGAATTTTCATTTTAACGAACCGTTATTATTACATACTTACGTACATACATACACAACCACGCCATGTACCCTAACAGGGTGTGGCACAAACTCTTTTCATCATTCCGAAATCAGTCGCCTCCAAACATATTCCTATCCAGCACAAGCAACTTTCGCTTTATTTACATTTATAATTCCTCTCATAGCATGCTCTTGCATTCCTACTACTTGGAAACTTTCTTGGTTCACGCAAGCCACCCTCTCAATCATACCACCACTCCAACTACTCTTCGGCCGTCCACTTGCAAACGTATACCATCAAAATCATTCAAATAAATCTTTTGTAACAGCAAACGTTCATTAGACGCTTTCGCTCAACATGTCCGACTCATCTTAACTGACTAACACCAACTTTTGCTATTAACGAAAATATTTATGTAATACTTGAAAATATATGTATAAATACTTACATCTGCAGATTTCTCATTGGAATAATAAAACTCAACATTACCACTTTCTTCTTTACTTTCAATAAATTTATTTCGGTTCAATAATACGTTATTTTCAACCTTAAACTGTTCAAAAATTAGGTTAATATTTACGGTATCCATATTTACCACTAAATTTGCATAAGGATCCAGTGAGATTTTATTCTAAAAAACAAAAAAAGAACATAATAATTACTTGAAAAAGTAATTAATTAATTAAGTAATTAATTAATTAAGTAATTAAGTAATTAATTAAGTAATAATAATTGTATTAATCTTTCAGTAGATGGAATGGTTTAACAAACTTGGACACCAAAAACAATGTGCTTTTATTTTTCAAACACAAATTTAAAAAGACATTCCTTGTGTGTTGTAAGTGAAAGGGTTAAATTTTTTTATAAAATAAAACTAAACAAACATGAGCAAGGCCAGAGCTGTAACGTAATTAGCGACACCGCAGCTGTAACCGCAAGCCTAGCCCGAGTGCATAACGGAAGTAGCTAAACCGCAAAATAAAAAAAAACATACAAAATATGTTTAATAAAAAATTGTTTTATTTCATTTATAAAAAACAACTGAAAAGACGAGATGGACATGAATGAAGAAATTCATAGTTTCATTATTAATACTTTAAAAGTGAGTGTGTTTGAAAATTTATAATTAATTAAAAATATTGTAATGTGATCGATTTTGTTAACATCATACAGGGTTTTATACCCGTGGGAAAAGTGGAGATGTTATATGTAGGCCCCGTGGGGAGGCGGGGATATGGATATATAATCGCAAAGAAAAAGCGTACTTTGTACGCGCAAATGTACAGGGATAATTAATGGTGAGTGATTTTATATATTTTTTATTCATATTCAAATATGTATACATTTTAATATGTATTTTTTTTGTTTCAGCCACCTGTTTTTTAATATTATTTTATTTATATTTTATATTTATATATTTTTATTTTTAAGATTAGTAAATAAATATTTTTAGTATGGTATATTTAATTTAACCCTATCTCAATAATTAATTTTAGAAGTATTTTTTTTTTTAATAATTTATTATTAATATTAAAATATAAACAATTTTTTTTTTTTTTACAATAACAATTTTAATTATTTTAATACTATAATATAAATATTTTTCAATTTAGTTTTTTAATAATTTTAAATTTATTTCAGTAAAGTTTTTGAATTAGTATAATATTATAATAAAATACATTTTTTAAATATTACAGTGACTACAGTTATGTATATTGAAGATGAAAAAAAAAAACACATCATAAATGGTAGGTACAAATTAATATTTATTAATAAAATATTTAAGTTTTTACTATACTAATATATTTTTTATATAAACATTTAATTTTTATACAATTTTAATTTTTTCGAATAATATTATAACATAAACATTTTAGTGTTTACAATAATAATTTTAATTATTTATAATATAAGCATTTTAGTGGTTACAATAATAATTTTAATTATTTATACAATTTTTAATTTTTTTTTAATAATATTATAATATAAAAATTTTAGTTTTTACAATAATAATTTTATCCTCTCGCCACGAGAGATGGTCAACAGTTAAAATTCAAACACAAATTTACAAAGATAATCATTGTGTATCATGATTAATAATATAAACAATATTACAATATAAGTTTCTTAATTATTACGAGTACAATAAAAACATTTTATGAAGGATTTCTATACACAATTTTTTTTTTGAAAATGTTACAGACACCGTACCAAACGCTATACTACTTTTTTCTTGCAGTCAAAGTAGTAAAAAATGTTGCAAAGTCTTGTATCGTGCAAGTGTTTTGTAACTTTTTGGTATATATTTTTTAAAAACATCATTTTATTAAAAATTTTCTGTACATATTGGTGTACTTTTTATTTCTTATCATAATTTCAAAAATCCACTTTTTACTACTTTGACTGCAAGGAAAAAGTGGTATAGCGTTTGGTACGGTGTCTGTAACATTTTCAAAAAAAAAAAAAAATTGTATAGAAATCTTTCATATAGCCTGTAGATGACGAATCTGAACTTAGGTTATGTGGGTATATAGATGGGCGTCGTCAGCTCGCTCGCTCGGTCGTCAGACAAAATTTTGTGATCGCAACTCATCCTAGACGGTTCAACCGATTTTAATGAAATTTTTAGGATAAATTTGTCTAGTGCCCAACATGGTCATGTGATTTTGTTTTTTTTTCAAGTAATGCCAACTTTCCGAGAAAAAAATTACTAAAGTTTTTAAAAATTCATATTGGCTACGTTATTTATCCGATTTTGATAAAATTTTCAGAAAAGATTTCCCTAATCCTCCCATTAATTATATAATTTTATTAATATACAGTGTTGCCAACTTTCCGAGAAGAAAATTACTAAAGTTTTAAAAATTTTATTATGGCCATGTTATTCAACCGATTTTACTCAAATTTTCACAAAAAATTTTCCTAGTATTCATATAATTTATGTAATTTTAACAAAATACAGTGTTGCCAACTTTCCAAGAAAAAAATTACCAAAATTCATTGTGGCTACATTATTTATTCGATTTTGATCAAATTTTCCTCAAAGTTTCTCCTAGTGCCCACATAAATTATAATATTATTAAAATACAGTGTTGCCAACTTTCTGAGAAATGTCAAAGTGGTCTCTATATGGGTTTACCCATATACTTCTAATCTTGTTATTTATGGATTTTGTGATGGAAATGCGTTAGCCAAAGGCGGACACTTTTAACACTTACTTTAAGTTTAATCTCAGACGTTCTTGCTTTTAATTAGTACCTTAATTGATTGTTTTTGTTTTTTTTTCCTGATTAAAATAAATAAGGCTAACGCGATTGATGTTACATGTAATATACTTCTAACAGCTACAGTTCTATTATATAGCATTTTCGGACATACGTTTATTTGCAGTTTTTTATTTAGATTACTCATAGGAATCATCCGGTGTAGTTTTTCCCCGACGTCATAAATCACCCTGTATATACCTAATACGCATATTTGATATATTCAAATAAACTACAGTATAATTAAACATCCTTACTACTAAAAAATATCTCAATTTCGATCAAGCTGGCATATTCATCTCCATTCCATTGAGGTCCATATATCATTATCAACATCAGTAAGAAACATCTATAGTGAAATTTTTATTCAAATGTGATATCAAAGCCAATTAGTAATTTTTAATAATTGACTTACTTCTCTACATACTAACTGCTTTTAATCCGTTCCGTTGAACGATGAAAACAAATTACGTGTTTCGTGGCTTGATTCAACCGAACTAGCTTGTTACTTTTAACGTGCTACGTTTATGCATAGTTTTCCAACGTTTAACAAAATTATAACTGTCAATCACTATAAATGGTATTTTTTTGCCCATAGCTGACAATCCTAAACTAATATCCTAGCAACGACACAAAAAATAAATAATGTTTGGTTTTTTGCGAAACGTCAAAGCCGTCAAAGTTTCGAGATTTTGTGAAGTGAAAATTTTTACATTGTATCATGTAACCGTAGTAAATGACTCATAGCTTTGGAATCCTATTTGAATAAAAATTTCACTATATGTGATTATAACAACAATAATATTACAAAGCTAAACAAATTTTACCTATTTATGAAAAATTCCTGACTGTAAATTTACTAGAAGAGACTTTACTAAACAAGATTAGAAGTATATAAAGTAAACCCATATATAGACTACTTTGACATTTCTCGGAAAGTTGGCAACACTGTATTTTAATAATATTATAATTTATGTGGGCACTAGGAGATACTTTTCTAAAAATTAGATCAAAATCGAATAAATAATGTAGCCACAATAAATTTTTAAAAAATTTTGTGATTTTTTTTCTCGATAAGTTGGCAACACTGTATTTTGTTAAAATTGCATAATTTATTTAGGCACTAGGAAAAACTTTTATAAAAATTTGATTAAAATCGGTTAATTAAAATGGTCATAATAAATTTTTAAAAATTTTACTAATTTTTTTCTCGGAAAGTTGGCAACACTGTATTTTGTTAAAATTACATAAATTATATGAATACTAGGAGAATCTTTTGTGAAAGTTTGAGTAAAATCGGATGAATAACATGGCCATAATAAAAATTTTAAAACTTTAGTAATTTTTTTCTCGGAAAGTTGGCAACACTGAATAATAATAAAATTATGTAATTAATGGGAGCATTAAGGAAATCTTTTCTGAAAATTTGATCAAAATCGGATAAATAACGTAGCCAATATGAATTTTTAAAAACTTTAGTAATTTTTTTCTCGGAAAGTTGGCATCACTGGAAAAAACCAAAACCACATGACCATCTTGGGCACTAGACAAATTTATCCTGAAAATTTCATTAAAATCGGTTGAACCGTCTAGGAGGAGTTGCGGCCACAAAATTTTGACTTACGACCGAGCGAGCGAGCTGACGACGCACACACATACACCCTCATAAACTAAGTTCAGATTCGTCATCTACAGGCTGTATGAAGAATTTCTATACAATTTTTTTTTTTTTTTGAAAATGTTACAGACACCGTACCAAACGCTTTACTACTTTTCCTTGCAGTCAATGTAGTAAAAATTGTAATATTATACATATATGTATTTTTCTATTCCGTTGGTAATATATCATATTACATAATGTTTGTAATAGTTAGTTCTGATATCATGTGTTTTAAACAATTATGTAAAATTACAGCAGTTGTAAGTAAAATTACATATATACATACACAATTACGCCATGTACCCAAAAGGATGTGGCACAAACTCTTTTCATTATTCCGAAATCAGTCGCCTCCAAACACTCATATCCAAACAAGCAACTTTCGCTTTATCCACATTTATAATTCCTCTCATACATGCTCTTCTATTCCTACTACTTGGAAACTTTTGCTCACGCAAGCCACCCTCTCAATCATACCACCACTCCAACTACTCATCGCACGTCCACTTGCAAACGTATACCATCAACAATCATTCAAATAAATCCTTCTAACAGCAAACGTTCATTAGACGCATTCGCTCAACATGTCCGAACTATCTTAACTGACTAAGACCAACTTTTGCTACAACATTTTTTTCCGAATTTCACACTCATTATACACTAATCGTATTTCGTACCCGATCTCTCCTATTTACACCACATACTCCACGTAAAAATCTCATTTCCAGCAGTCATTTTTCGTTTATGCTTTTGCAACCAAACCCAACATTCACTACCCTATACATCAACGTAGACACCAAAACTGTATTGTATATACTCAAACGGGCTTCTTTGGAAACATTTCTATTCCTACCAAAAGTTCCCAAAGCACCCAAAGTACCTAATACAACCAGCAGCATTTACTCTCCTTTCAATTTCACAATCAAAACGCGGCCATATCTCTAGACAGCAAACTACCCAAATACACAAATTCATCTACCTGCTCTAAACGTGCCCCGTATCAATATATATATATATATATATATATATATATATATATATATATATATATATATACATTACATTCAGTCGATCAAGTCACCCTTCCCGGAAAAACTAAAACTTTGCACTTATCAATAACATTCAACACAAGATTCATATCTTTACCAACAACATTAATTCTATTGCAATCGTCCTTCTCAGTTGGTCTTCTATGATTGTTTCTTACAAGGTTAAGACTGTTTCATACAAGGTTATGACTGTTTTATACAAGGTTATGACTGTTTTATACAAGGTTATCATTGTTTCTTACAAGGTTATGACTGTTTCATACAAGGTTATGACTGTTTTTTTACAAGGTTATTACTGTTTTTTTACAAGATTATGACTGTTTTATACAAGGTTATCATTGTTTCTTACAAGGTTATGACTGTTTTTTTACAAGGTTATGACTGTTTTATATAAGGTTATGACTGTTTTATACAAGGTTATGACCGTTTCTTACAAGGTTATGATTGTTTCTACAAAGTTATGACTGTTTCTTACAAGGTTATGATTGTTTGTACAAGGTTATGACTGTTTTATACAAGGTTATGACTGTTTTATATAAGGTTATGACTGTTTTATACAAGGTTATCATTGTTTTATACAAGGTTATCATTGTTTCTTACAAGGTTATGACTGTTTTTTACAAGGTTATGACTGTTTTACACAAGGTTATGATTGTTTCTACAAAGTTATGACTGTTTCTTACAAGGTTATGATTGTTTGTACAAGATTATGACTGTTTTATACAAGGTTATCACTGTTTTATACAAGGTTATGACTGTTTCATACAAGATTATGACTGTTTTATACAAGGTTATCATTGTTTCTTACAAGGTTATGACTGTTTTTTACAAGGTTATGACTGTTTTACACAAGGTTATGATTGTTTCTACAAAGTTATGACTGTTTCTTACAAGGTTATGACTGTTTTATACAAGGTTATGACTGTTTTATACAAGGTTATTGTTTCTTACAAGGTTATGACTGTTTTTTACAAGGTTATGACTGTTTTATACAAGGCTATGACTGTTTCTTACAAGGTTATGACTGTTTTTTTTACAAGATTATGACTGTTTTATACAAGGTTATCATTGTTTCTTACAAGGTTATGATTGTTTCTTACAAGGTTATGATTGTTTCTACAAAGTTATGACTGTTTCTTACAAGGTTATGATTGTTTGTACAAGGTTATGACTGTTTTATACAAGGTTATGACTGTTTTATACAAGGTTATGACTGTTTTATACAAGGTTATGACCGTTTCTTACAAGGTTATGATTGTTTCTACAAAGTTATGACTTTCTTACAAGGTTATGATTGTTTTATACAAGGTTATGACTGTTTCATACAAGGTTATGATTGTTATTTACAAGGTTATGATTGTTTTATACAAGGTTATGACTGTTTTATAAAAGGTTATGACTATTTTATACAAGGTTATGAGTGTTTTATACAAGGTTATGACTGTTTTTTTACAAGGTTATGACTGTTTTTTTACAAGATTATGACTGTTTTATACAAGGTTATCATTGTTTCTTACAAGGTTATGATTGTTTCTTACAAGGTTATGATTGTTTTTTACAAGGTTATGACTGTTTTATACAAAGTTATGATTGTTTTATACAAGGTTATGTTTGTTTCTACAAGGTTATGACTGTTTTATACAAGGTTATGTCTGTTTTATACAAGATTATGACTGTTTTTAACAAGGTTAAGACTGTTTCTCACAAGGTTATGACTGTTTTTTACAAGATTATGAAGTTTTTCACAAGATTATGTCTGTTTTTCGCAAGATTATGTCTGTTTTTGACAAGATTATTAAATATATAATAAATATTTTGCTAATATGATGCAGACATTTTGACGATCACTGTATAAATCAATTTAGTTCTTGTCAAAATATGTTTGTAATATTGTTTAGTTTATCTTATCCTATTGTTTAGTCTACTTTTTCAATGGAGGCAACGCAACACATTGGATGAAAAAATATTTCTTATCTCACAACAAAAATGATAGTGTTAGCGTTTGCATCATTAACAATTTGCTGAGAAGTTATAGATGCAATTAGTTTTAATATTATTAATTAATAGTACTATTATTGTTAGATTTATTTGTTTAGTTTTTGTGAAATAAGTTTTGCAGATATTGTGTTTACGAGTAAGTTCACATTTTTTGTACGGACAGTTTTATACTGCATTATTTTTGTGTATTTTATTAATCAATTGCAAGGAAAAGTTGTATAGCGTTTTTTGGTACGGTGTCTGTAACATTTTCAAAAAAAATAAAAAATTGTATAGAAATCCTTTATATAGTTCCTAGATGACGAATCTGAACTTAGTTTATAAGTGGGTGTATGGATGTGCGTCGTCAGCTCGTTCGCTCGATCGCTCGCTCGCTCGGTCCTCAGACAAAATTTTGTGATCGCAACTCCTCCTAGACGGTTCAACCGATTTTAATGAAATTTTCAAGATAAATTTGTCTAGTGCCCAAGATAGTCATGTGGTTTTGATTTTTTTCAGTAATGCCAACTTTCCGAGAAAAAAATTACTAAAGTTTTTAAAAATTCAATGTGGCTACATTATTTATCCGATTTTGATCAAATTTTCAGGAAAGATTTCCCTAATGCTCCCATTAATTACATAATTTTATTAATATTCAATGTTGCCAACTTTCCGAGAAAAAAATTACTAAAGTTTTAAAAATTTTATTATGGCCATGTTATTCAACCGATTTTACTCAAATTTTCACAAAAGATTCTCCTAGTATTCATATAATTTATGTAATTTTAACAAAATACAGTGTTGCCAACTTTCCGAGAAAAAAATTAGTAAAATTTTTAAAAATTTATTATAACCATTTTATTTAACCGATTTTAATCAAATTTTCATAAAAGTTTTTCCTAGTGCCTAAATAAATTATGCAATTTTAACAAAATACATTGTTGCCAACTTATCGAGAAAAAATCACAAAATTTTTTAAAAATTCATTGTGGCTACATTATTTATTCGATTTTGATCAAATTTTCAGAAAAGTATGTCCTAGTGCCCACATAAATTATAATATTATTAAAATACAGTGTTGCCAACTTTCCGAGAAATGTCAAAGTAGTCTATATATGAGTTTACCCATATACTTTTAATCTTGTTGAAACTAATTTTGGTGTTTCAATATTTCTTGTGTATTATTTTATTTGTGCAGTATTTTTTCGAATTTTTGGTGTTTTGTTTGTTTTTTGTGTTTCGATATTTCTTTTAATTTATTTTATTAAATTGCATTAATATAATTTAATGCAGTATATTCTTATTCTTTTTTGATTTATTTAATTTAGTATCGTTTTATAAAATATGTATTTGTTTTTGGGTTCTATATTAATTATATTTATTTTTATTAATAAAGTTCTCTACTGCATTTTTTGTGTTTTGAAATGTTTTTGTATTGATTTTTTCGTAAATTTTCGATTTTGATATTTGTTCTCTTCGCAGAAAGCTGTTATTTCTAAAATTGAAACAGATTTTCGTATGGCTTTACTTCAATCTGTCTCACTAAGTTTCAATCAAATGGATTTGTTTGTATATTTAAAGGAAATGTGGTTCTATGTTACCAATATATCATCTAACAATATTAAATGTTTGTTCCACCCAGTGGCGTAGCCAGGGAGGTGTTGGGGGAGTTGAAACCCCCCCCCCCCCCTCAAGAACAAGGTTATGTCTGTTTTTTACAAGATTATGTCTGTTTTTCACAAAGTTAAGACTGTTTTTTACAAGGTTATGACTGTTTTTTACAAGATTATAAAGTTTTCCACAAAATTATGTCTGTTTTTCACAAGGTTATGACTGTTTTTTACAAGAAAATAAAATTTTTCACAAGATTATGTCTGTTTTTTTACAAGGTTATGTCTGTTTTTCACAAGATTATGTCTGTTTTCCACAAGGTTATGACTGTTTTTTTTACAAGATTATGACTATTTTTTACAAGATTATAGTTTTTCACAAGATTATGTCTGTTTTTTACAAGATTATGTCTGTTTTTCACAAGGTTATGTCTGTTTTTCACAAGATTATGTTTGTTTTTCAGAAGGTTATGTCTGTTTTTTACAAGATTATGTCTGTTTTTCACAATTTTATGTTTTATTTACTTTATTTAACCGATTTTAATCAAATTTTCATAAAAGATTCTCCTAGTGCCTAAATAAATTATGCAATTTTAACAAAATATAGTGTTGCCAACTTATCGAGAGAGAACAAATCACAATTTTTTTGTAAATTCATTGTGGCTACATTATTTATCCGATTTTGATCAAATTTTCCTCCAAGTTTCTCCTAGTGCCTACATAAATTATAATATTATTAAAATACAGTGTTGCCAACTTTCCGTAAAATATCAAACTGGTCTATATACAGTGTGTCCCCGGATTGAGTTCACTATAGGTGTAAACGACAAAAAATTTAAGAATTTTATTTTCATGTTTTGTGATTCCGCCCTGCCTGCTTTGTCTGAAAACAATTTTCAGCATATTTTTAGTTTTCTTAAAATCAAGGCGGCCATGAAAAATGTAAAAAAACTATTTTATATTCAGGTAAACGGCCTTTTTGGTCAATAATACGGCATAATGTCCTTGAGAAAAGTTATTCAGAATATGAAATTATGGCTCTGTGCAAAATTTTAAAAAGATCAGTTTTAAAAAAAATGTGTCTAGACATAACGCCGACTGGAAAATACGCCGACTGAGGACACTACGCCGACCGTTCATTCGCACTTGCGCAAGCTAATCATTGTTATTGATAGATATCTTGCATAAAATTGATGTATTGATAGCTTTTAGTCAACCCCCAACGTTTTGGCTTATGCAAGCGTCAAAATTTTGTTTATTTAGCTTGCGAAAATGCGAATGAACGGTCGGCGTTGTGTCCTTAGTCGGCGTTTTGTCCAGTCGGCATTATGTCCAGACACATTTTTTTTAAAACTGATTTTTTTTTAAATTTTACACAGAGCCATAATTTCATATTCTGAACAACTTTTCACAAGAACATTATGCCGTATTATTGACCAAAAAAACACTTTACCTGAATATAAAATAGTTTTTTATATTTTTCATGGCCGCCTTGATCTTTAAAAAAATAAAAATATGCTTAAAATTGTTTTCGGACTAAGCAGGGCGGAATCCCAAAATATGAAAACGAAATTCTTAAATTTTTTGCTGATTACACCTATAGTGATCTCAATTCGGGGACACACTGTATATATATATATATATATATATATATATATATATATATATATATAATTATTATATATAATTTTTTTTTTTAAATTATTTTTATATTATTTTATATTTTTATTATATGAATCAATCAAAGCTTATTTTAAAAAGTAATAGAAATTATATGAATTGTAAAACGATGTAAATATGTTAAAGTACTGGTATTTGAATAATATTTTTAAATGTTTAGATAATTTTTATTAAAAAAAATTCTCCTTTGTGAGCATATTATCAAAAGAAATTTCTTGATTCTTGTTACTTGCCTCTTCGGAGCAGAAATACAAAATAATTCTGGGTGACTCTGGTGACCCGAAACCTTACATCATGTAGAAATAAATTTCAAATCGCAATTATTTAATATTTCAACCAAACTTGCTGTTATTTCAACTAATAAGGGATTTTAATTATAAATCAACTTTTATGTGACAAATATAGAAATATAAATTAAAAGTATTGCTAACAAATGGCGTTACTGATATTAAATCTAAAAATTATAATAAAAAATATCAAAAATAATTCTTAGTAAAAAATAAATAAATTTTAAATTATATCAAATGTTAAAATGTTAAAATTTGTGAAACTTTGAAATATATCTCAAATAATAGTGCTTTTACAAAGATGTATTAATTCGAATTCTAAGGCAAACAAATAAAATAATACTTGTAGATATAATATATTTATTTATATATAAAATATACACGTCAAAGGAATTAAATGGAAATTAAACAATATAAAATTAACAAATTTATGTCTTCGAATATGTTTTATTAACGATTCATTTCGAGTAAATGTTTTCTTACAAGTTGTACACTGAAATGGTTATTCGGTTATATGTGTCCGAATATGTCTTTTTAAACTACTTTTTCTAGTAAATGATTTCTTACAAGTTTGACAGTGAAATGGCTTTTCGCCTGAATGTGTCCGAAGATGTGTTGTTAAATGTATTTTTTGAGCAAATGTTTTCTTACAAATTTGACAGTGAAATAGTTTTTCGCCTGAATGTGTCCGAAGATGTGTTGTTAAACTAAATTTATGAGTAAATGATTTCTTACAAGTTTGACAGTGAAATGGTTTTTCGCCTGAATGTGTCCGAAGATGTGTTGTTAAACTATGTTTTCGAGTAAATGATTTCTTACAAGTTTGACAGTAAAATGGTTTTTCGCCTGAATGTGTCCGAAGATGTGTTGTTAAACTAATTTTTAGAGTAAATGTTTTCTTACAAATTTGACAGTGAAATGGTTTTTCGCCTGAATGTGTCCGAAGATGTCTTGTTAAACTAATTTTTTGAGTAAATAATTTCTTACAAGTTTGACAGTAAAATGGTTTTTCGCCTGAATGTGTCCGAAGATGTCTTGTTAAACTAATTTTTTGAGTAAATAATTTCTTACAAGTTTGACAGTAAAATGGTTTTTCGCCTGAATGTGTCCGAAGATGTGTTGTTAAATTAATTTTTTGAGCAAATGATTTTTTACAAGTTTGACAGTGAAATGGTTTTTCGCCTGTATGTATCCGAATATGTCTTTTTAAATCTGTTTTAGTAAGATTTTTATTGCATATTTTACATGAATAAGGTTTTTCACCTGCATGTGAACGGATATGTATTGTTAATTCAGAAAGTGTATGAAAACCTTTACCACATAGTTTACATTCGTGACGTTTTCTATCTTTACAAATTTGTCTTGTTAATTTTGATTGATTTCGATGAGTTTTTTTACCCGTTTTGGTTTTATGCGGCGCTTTAATTGCGCGTGTTCGAATATTCACTTTTATATTTGTACTGTCTTTCAATGTTCTATTAACAGCAATATCTTCTAAGTTGTCAACATCGTTTTTCATATGTTTGTCGGTTCTGGAATTTTCTAAATAAATCGCAACGTTTGTTTCATTGGCTTGTTCTTCGATTATATTATTTTGAAAATCGCTGAGAAATTTGTTCGTATTGTCGCAAAAACGTTTTAATATAACATCATATTTCACTTGAAATTTATTTGCCAAACTGTAATCAATAGAATGAAACCCGTAAAATTCATTTTGCTCTATAGTGGTAGGTAAATCTGCAAGAGAACTTTTAATCTCGTGTTTTTCTATTGTAATTTCATCTTCGTATTTTACTATGGTAGATTCATAGTCATTAAAATTAGTTTCACAAAGACGTTGTTCCTCAATCGTTTCATTTTTAAAATCAATTGTGTCTTCAATTAAACATTTTAATTCTTCTTTTACACTTGCGGTTGTTTGTATATCAACTGAGTTGTTGCAACCTTCAGTGATAATTTCCGTTTTATCATTTGGAAGAAAATGATTCGTGTCTATTTCTTCTACTTTAATTTCATCTTCACAATTTACTTGAGAACTGAAATCAATTGAATTATTTTTGCAAACATCACTTTGCTCTGTAATGGTGGGTAAATCTGTAAGACAACTTTCAATCTCGTGTTTTTCTATTGTAATTTCATCTTCGTATTTTACTTCGGTAGATTTGTAATCATTAATATTAGTTTCACAAAGACGTTCTTCAATCGCTTCATTTTTAAAATCAATTAAACATTCTACTTGATTTTTTACACTTGTGGTAGTTTGTATATCAATTGAATTGTTGCAACCTTCATTGATGATTTCATTTGTAACAAACTGATTCATATCTATACCTTCCACTTTAAGTTTATCTTCAAAATTTACTTGAGTAAATCCGGAACCATCAGTATCCTCAATAATGTTTTCTTGTTCTACAGAATCTGATTTATAAACATATTCTGTATGTAAAAGATTGGATATTTTCACAGCATTTTCCGATATATTATCATAATTGATTATATTGTTCACTACAATTTTCAAATTTGTGCATTGTTTTATATTTTGTCCATTTTGTAATTGTTCTAAATATTGATTTAGAATTTCTTGTGAATGAAAGCATTTCTTTATAAATGTGTAGGCTTGATTCAATTGAGCAATACATGTTTTACATATGCCATTTGGTAAACTGCTATTTACGTTTAGCTGAAAAAACATTTAAATATAAAATAAGAGTATTAAATTTGTAATTATTTTACTTACAAGTTCTGGTGCAATTAGTTTTAATTTGTCCAATAAAATTATTTTATCTGAATCGAAATTATTCAACGTTGATGCGAGATCTTTATCAGTCGTGCACAAACGACAAATTTTTCCAAATATTAACATTTTTATGTTATTATTATATGAACTGTGTAGTTTTATATAAGTTTATATAGTTTTTACACAAATATTTTAATATAATATACTAGTAGTAAACTGGTAATCATGGGATAATAACAAGGTTAGATAATTTTGTCGCATACAGAAATTGAGTCATAACATTTCACTGCCAACTTTACAAAAATAAATTCACTATTAATGATGTTGGTACATACACTATGCGTCTAAATTAAATAGTAATATAATTCTTGTTTTAGAACATGCGTCAAAAATTCAAACATTATGAAAAATATAAACTGTAGGCTATAAAATAATTAGTCTTTGCTACAAGTTTTATATTCAGAGTAGAGTGAACTTAGCAATGCTATACGGAATGCAATATGCGCAACATTAGTTGTGCAGTAAACTATAATATATAATTATTTTATTTCGTAACTCGCTTAAAATGTTTATAAATGCGAAAAACACAATAAAAACACAATTTAAAATTTATAGGAGGGTGTATAAATTAAAAATAAATAAAATAAGTATACATATGCTACAAAATAACAAACAAAAATAACCCTTAATGTACATTAACATAAGGACGAGTATTGTATGAAAATATAATATATATAATATAGATTGTTCGAAATAGTTGGCCAGTTGAATGTTATGTTATAAATTTTCAAATACATATTGATTTTTATAGTAATTTAAAAACCTTATTCTACATACAACAGTTAGATTTGATTTTAAATAATAATCATGTAAAAAAAGTTGACAAATTATATTTAAAGTAATTGTTTACATTGACGGTCCTGTAGCTACAAACTGTACATAAAATTCATCTGGCCAACTGGTTTCTTTGCAGATTTTTTTAAGTTAATCTCTAATTCTGTCAAGTGACTGTCAAGCACAATATTTCTATGTTTTACTTATTGTAAGCTATTTCTTTTGTAGAAAATTTAATTTTAATCATGAGTAATTTTATGCAATATTGTCAATTATGTACAAGTGATGAAAATGTATTGTTTACTGTACTTAATTTGGATTCAGATGGCAAAAGTTTCGTGGATAAATTGGAAGCAATTGTTCCTAAAATTGTAAGAATAAAATAATTTGTTTTGATTGTAATATACATTATTGTTTCTGAATCTTTTACTTTTCTCATTTTAGGTTGATTGCAAGATCAAATTACCGAATGGTATTTGTACGATTTGCGCTGATCGGTTGAATGATGCTTATACATTTATAAAACAATGTTTCGATTCTCAAATCATATTAAAACAACATTTAAATAAAAAACTTTGTCGATTATGTGCTGGTGGTGATAATATAACCTATAGTTTAACTACAATGGATTCGGATAACTTATTGTGGTCATACAAATTGGAAACCATTGCATCGGAAATTGTAAGTAAAATAGGTACTAGCTTTAACCAGGTCCACCAAACAAAATTATATGCTTATAAACTGATATGTGATCATTTATTTATTGTCTCTTCTATAATTTTTGAGAACAGACAAATTTAACTTAACCTAATTTAGAGTATTTCAAATTTTAATACGTTTGTTGGTTTTGTTTAATTAAAACTTATGTAAAATAAGTTTTAATTTGATTACATGTACATTAACAATAAAAATTACATAAAACAATTATTATTTTATTAGGTTTACTTATAATAAGTTTATTAATTATTATAATATGTTTTTGCTAAACTAAAATTTGTTTCTGCAATGAGAAAAAATATTGTTTTCTGTTTTCAGGGGCTGGTAAAAATTTTGTCTTGTATTTTTAATCATTTGTTACTTCATAACCAAGTAACGTACGTATTCACAAAGCTTGTAGTGGGATTAAGATCTCACAAATAAATCAAATATTAGTAAAATATCATAGGGACTTGATGTTATTAGTAGAAATATATTTCTTTATTAACCTCCCTTTAAACCAAAGATTTTTATTATATGTAATTTCAATTTGTATTTTTAGCTGGAATGTACGGAGAAGTTATCGGATTGTATTTGCTCAATTTGTTCAGTTCGATTAAATGAAACATATAAATTTGTAGAAAAATGTTTTAAATCGCAAGAAATTTTAAAGCGATATGCAAAACAACAATCGCAAAATAGTGAAGTTATGAAAAACAAAATTAAAGAAGAGACTATTGATGAAGAATACATTAAACTAGAATTGGAAACTGATAGAAACATTGAAGTTGAAGAAAGTTTAGAATCACAAAATAATACAAATTTTGAGTTTGTTTGTGTGAAAGAAGAAGCTATTAATGAAGAATACATTGGGGATTCGGAAAATGATACAAATATTAAATTTAAAGAAAGTTTGAAATCAGAATCTTTCGATTTACATTCAGAATTAATAATTAAGGAAGAATATTCGAATTTTGAGAATAAAACCGATATAAAACGTTGTCAAGCTAATAGAACTTCAAATAAAAATAATATTTTCAGCTCGAAAGAAAATGATGAATCTCTACAGAAAAGTGACTCTCATAAATGTACATTATGTGAGAAAACTTTTACTCGGAATGATAATCTAAAACGACATATTCGCACACATACAAATGAGAAACCTTATAAATGCGAAATATGTGAGAAAACTTTTACTCAGAGTGGAACTTTAAAATCGCATATTCGTATACATACAAATGAGAGACCCTATAAATGCGAAATATGTAAAAAAGAATTTACGCAAAGTGGACATTTGAAAGTTCATAACCGTTTTCATACAAATGAGACACCTTATAAATGCGAAATATGTGAGAAAACTTTTACTCGGAATAATAATCTAAAACGACATATTCGCACACATACAAATGAGAAACCTTATAAATGCGAAATATGTGAGAAAACTTTTACTCAGAGTGGAACTTTAAAATCGCATATTCGTATACATACAAATGAGAGACCCTATAAATGCGAAATATGTAAAAAAGAATTTACGCAAAGTGGACATTTGAAAGTTCATAACCGTTTTCATACAAATGAGACACCTTATAAATGCGAAATATGTGAGAAAACATTTACTCAAAGTCAACATTTAAAAATTCATATTCGTATACATACAAATGAGAGACCTTATAAATGCGAGATATGTGAGAGAACTTTTATGTGGAGTGGTCAATTAAAGCAACATGTCCGGTCTCATGCAAAGAAGAAACCTGATGAATGCCAAATTAAAAACTTTTCCTCAGAGTAGAAATTAAAACCATATTCGTATTTATAGTGTTCTTTTGTTTATTAATGATTAATTTTTAAATTTTGTTAAGCCTCATTTAGACTGCTTTTTTGCTAGCGAAATCAGTGTAATGTTCTAGCACAGAGCTAGTATTTCTGAACCAAACAACATGTGATCTTATAGGAATATATTGCAAATGCACGGAATTAGTATCATTAGCAAATTTTGTTTCATCGCAGCCAAAGTTTTAACTAAAATTCACTTATGTTTTTAGAACGGCTAATTAGATTTTGCAGTAACATGAGATAGCGATCTATATGTATTTTTATGAAAGAAACGTCAAATTCTATGTAAATAAGCAGTTTGGAAAATAAAATTAATATTATTTTTAAAACGCGTATTTAATATATTAAAATAACATTCATTTTAGACACATTAGATGAAAAATTAACGAAAACAAAGTAGATGGCGAATTTATCTTATAAACCTGTAAAATTCAATTTATGTGCTATACTATTCTAAATGTTCTGTTTAGCATTCGTATTTTTCAAATTATTGTACAGGTATCATCTTGCATAATCATAAATTTCTTTGTCAGATATATTTAAACAAAACAACTTAAACTGTCACAAACAAAAACTGTACTGAAGATAAACAAAAATTGTCCTTTATATTTAGTGAAATATTTATTGTTTACGTAATGTAGATTGTAAAAGTATATGAAAAGTATACATTTTTATACATAATACAGAAAAACAAATAACAAAATGTTTTTTACCTAATTATATTAATTAATATACATATATATCATAAGTTAAAAATATTATATATAAAATATTTAAATAATATCAATCAAATAAGTTGTTTGATATATATAAACTTTATAATAATGCTTAATATTACAAAAATAATAATATAAACATTATTCTACTAATACTCAGTTCTAACATAAATACAGTTATTAAAGTATTGATTTTTAAAATGTACCATTTTTATATATAATGATGTCGATTTTGTTCTATTGTGAAAGTTATGGATTAAGTTAGATTATGTACTTGTATTTTAAAATAATGATATAAGCTTAATTGATTGAACTCTATGTTCATGCAGCGGTAATTGCTTCAATATGTGATTATCTAATAATAAATAAATATTTGAATTACGGATTTTGTGTATAGTTTTATTCATTAATATATTGATAATATTTTCTTGACCTAGTACTTCGTTGCTAATTCCCAAACTTCAATTCCAATTTATTGTTCTTCATCAGCTTTACGTAATGCAATAACAGACGGTGCTGTATATATTAACCATCCTTTTTCTTCCTTTCCAATAATTTTGAATTTGTACTACTGTGATGTACCTCGGTATACGTCTGCTTTAGAATACTTTTAATTTGGAATACGTCCTGTTTGGGTAAATTTTTTTTTGCTTTTGTACGGTATACGACTTAATTCAATTATACGCGCTATATATGAACAAGTAATACTATGATATTTACACTATTCACGAATTTATATTGACTTCATTTGGTTTAAAACTATGTAATTTCTGATGGGAAGAGTCCTTGGTTGATGTATGTACTGCTCTTTTAGTGTACCAGACCTGCGTGGAGCCACAGTCTATAACTTTGTTAAGTTTCTTCTGATTTTCATTTTTAAGTAAAATTTTATTATTTTTATTAATCATAAATTGCAAAAAGGCAAACGCAAAGCAACAGAAAACAAAATAATTATTTTACAACCCCATTAATATACCATATCAAGGAGTTTTTTTTTTACATGAGAGCGGATTAAACATTTTTACATTATTTCTTATGAGAAATGTTCGTTTGGTATACGTCCTATTCGGTATAAGTACAAACATCAGGAACGAATTAAGGCCGTATATCAAGGTTCCACTGTGTTATACTCTTCTAGAACGCCCAAACATATGAAAATTTCCATATCTGAAACATAAGTTGTTAAGTGCCATACTTTACTATAACTATGTTCCTCTAATGGTTTAATAAAATACTTCGAAAAGCAACAAAAATGTAACTAATTTAGTGTGTACTTTGTTTATCGATTTAAAGAATATATCTCTTTCGTATTCATAAAATACGTGGTATATACCATAAAATTATATAAATATCCCTTTGTTTGTTTTTTTATTGATATCTGTTTACAAGCATTGCTACAAGCAGCTGCCAAGTATTTAAATAAATACTTTTTAAAATATTTCCAACGGATAATATACTATTAATTTATACACGTAGAAAAATAGATTGCTATGCACGTATTGCTAAGATTTTTATAATAGCAACATTTTATTATGCAATAATATCAGTTTTGTCATTATAAAAATATTAGATATTAGGTGCAATTATATATTTTATATTAAACCTCGTATATTAAATCAAGCTATAAATTTATGGTAAATATCGACAATACATTTTAAAATACACTGTTGCTACGGATGATACGTATATAATTTGTACAGTAATATAAATTATAACTAATATTTTTTAATACGCGTCACCTTACATGTTGATACAAGTCAGGTCTTGTGCATCATTAGACGTAAACAGAGAGTAAGTAAAATATCTATTAAATATTTAATTAAAATGGCAGCCGAAGAAAGTAAAAATGTTTTAAAACTGTGGAATTTTGATATATTAATTCCAATTTTTAATAGTATATAATTTTGTAAACATAATTTAATTTAATAATTGAGTTGAACGACCTTTGATATATGTGAATTTAATTTCTTCTCCAACAGGGATGTAGGTCACGATTTTTTTTAAATAAAACTACTTTGATTTTATTTTACATGCAACTAGTTTCGGTACTATCGCGTACCTTCATCAGGCAATCTATTTTATTTTGTGAAAAAATAGCAGTGTTAAAATCTTACAATCATACATTAATAAATTTCAATGACAATATAACTTACGTAAAATGTAGATTGAACAAAAACATTTGACGTTGAATAAGTCGTACCAGAATATATAAATAAACAACAGCACACACAGATTTTAACAATTATTTATATCAATACAATATACGTCAGATTTTTTAAAATAATAAATATATAAAACATTAAAACTTATTAAAAAACAAACAATTTCGGTTTTTAAAATACTACTGATACATTCAAAAACTGCCGATACACTAACTGAATTTCATGTGGATACACGTATTAAATTATTACTTTTTTAATAAAAAAAAAAAAAAAACATATAATAACAAGGCAGCTATCGCTGGTTGAAATTAAAATGCGATTTTTTGCGTAAAAATGCGTCAATCTTAAGTTGTCGCATATTAAATTGTGGCTAAACGTACCTGTTAAACGATGGTCGGTGAGATTCTATTGTGGAATTGCTCTAAATAAAGTATTTTTATCAATTTCGATATATTAATTTGACATTTTTATCAATTTGGTAGTGAGATTCTTTTTTTCCATAGCTATCTATGTTTATTGACATATACATATATTCAATTTTTGAATGCGATATCTCTCTCTCACACACACACACACATATATACACACATATACACACAACATCACACACACACCATCACACACACACACAGACGATTTTAACAATTTTGCATGATTTTAAGCGCGATTTTAACAATTTTACATGATTTTAAGCACTTTTAATACTTTTATATTTATATACTGTGTTCTTTTACCTATTGTTCTATGGGGCGCGCGCATGCGCGCGCCCTTTATAAATATACAATATAAAATGTACTCAATAATAGTAAAATACATATCTCTCTCTCTCTCTCTCTCTCTCTCTATCTTTTCTATTTTTATTGTCATCTAATATGCACATTATGTTTATAATATCATACATATCTCTCTGTATCTCTCTCTCTCTCTCTTTTTCTCTTTCTCTCTCTCTTTCTCTCTCTCTCTTTCTCTCTCTTGTTGTGATGGCAAGCAAATGTCATGTTATCTCTGTTATAATATATCACAATTTGGTTTAAACTTTAATTGTGATATATTGTGTGTTTTCTTCATCGTGATTCTACTTACTAATAATAATTTTTATAAATAAATAACTCCTGAAATTAATTTTTACATATAATAAGACATTAATAAAATAGCTAGTTCAACACAATATTTTAATTTATTTGATTTTATACAATTGACGCAACATTTACATACGGAGTTTCGCCAAATTCTATTATAAACACTATAATTGTACGAACAATCTTCAACATTAAATCATTGATTATGGTATTCAATGTATACAAATTTACAAATTTATTATTTTTTACTACAACTTCATTTTTTAACAACAACATACTGTTAAATCTTACATGTAAGTTCTCATTATACAATTGTTCTTCTTTGTAATAATTCCTATAGAATATTGACTGTAATTATATTGTATTGATATGTTTATTTATAGTATTCACCCTGATGAAGCCAACAAACTAGTGGCGAAATATTGGTCTAATAATAAAAAGAAATAACTGAATGTTCGCTAACTTTTAATTTTCCTTGACATACCGTATTTCCCGTTAATAAATATATACAACTATATATATATATATATATATATATATATATATATATATATATATATATATATATATAATTTAAATATGGACTTACAAAATTTACTATATAAATAACTTTAAAATTAAAGATTTCTTTTTTATCAACTTGTAAATAGTACAAGCGTTACTATATAGATAGCATTAAACTTATAGTTTTCTTTATTATCAACAGTGCCTTTAATAGTTCAGGCAGTACTCGTATAGATAACGCTAGTAGTATAGTTTTCTTTTATATCGACTTGTAAATAGTACAAGCGTTACTAAATAGATGGCATTAAAATTATAGTTTTTTTTATTATCAACAGTGCCTTTAATAGTTTAAACATTACTCGTATAGATAGCGCTAGTAATACAGTTTTCTTTGTTATCGACAGCGTTTTTATTTTTATATAATACAATTGTTACCACATAGATGACACTACTAGTAATAAAATAATATTTTTATTCCAGAATTTAATATTTTCTTTAGATTTTCTACTTATAAGACAAATATCAGAACTTGATAGACCTTCTGTGGCGAACAAGATGCGAGTGTAGTATTTAGAAACGTTCAAAATAATAATGGCCATGTAAATGACATGGCTTTTTATTTTCCGAACATATGTTCGAACTATTCTAGGATTCCGAACATAATTATGTTAAGCTAGAGTTACCTAAGCTAAAGCTTAAATTAGTCTTAGGTTAATTATATAGGATAATTATAAAGATTTAAGGAGTTTTTAAGCAATTTCGTACGATTTTAAGTGAAAGTGTGAGGGATTTTAAAAATTCTACATGAGTTTTCATTGATTTCACATGATTTTAAGCAATTTTAAGTAAAATTGTAAGGAATCTAGATGATTTTTCGTTGATTTTACATGATTTGAAGGATAATTATAAAGATTTTACATGATTTGAAGTAAGATTGTAAGGATTTCACCTGATTTTAAGTGAGTTTATTTATATATATATATATATATATATATATATATATATATACACTGTAAAAAAATCAATGAAATTCATACAAATTTTACTATATTTTTTATTATAATTATATAAAATTATTAATAAATTTACGAGAAACAATTATAAAATTATAACGACAAAAAAATATAGATTATTATAATTTTGTTTTGCAGTGTACAATTTTTTTGAACACGAGCGTTCAAAGATTGAACAGCATAAAAAACTACAAATATATTTATTTTTGTACAACATTGTCAGTTAACAACATTATTAAATTAACAAATTAATCAATAAATCAAATATTTCTAAAACATTTGACAATCGCAAAGATAATCACATAATCAACTAATTACTTATTTTGTAAGTAAGTCTTAAGACAACATACACCTATATCTATATTACTAAAAAGAGCTTGCAGAGAATTTTTAATAACTTAATTATTTTTAATAGTTTATGTGATATATCTAAAGTACATCGCTTGCAAGTTGAGCCAGTCGTCGCAGATTATACTGAACAAATAACACACTTACTTTATTTTATCTTATACTCTTTTTTGTTAACTATTATTAATACATCTATCTCAACAAAGTTTATGTTTCTTTTCTTTCTTTTATGAATCAAGATAGACGGAGAAACAAACTCCCACAATTATTACAGAGTTTGAAGAGACTGCATAGTATTTCTCCCACTCTTCTCCATTTATTGCGGATGGTTTATAACTATGACCCAAGGATCAATTCCTAGCGGATACAGTTTACATACAATACTGAATTTCCGAATGGATTATTAAGGAATATTTCCATTCAAACAATGAAATTCAATTCTCATCCATTCTATTCGAACATATAAAGCAATAAAATGAAATCTAAGATGAGATCGGCAGAAATCTCGCGACCGGCCCAACACTTCAGGTGACCCAATATAATTTAAAAGCCGGAATAGCGTAGCCAGAGTGGCGAAATGCAGACAGCGTACCGACCACGACCGTGCACGCGCGCGGATTACTCTATCCGTTCGCACGTTCGCAGTCAAATATAGAAATGTCTGTTTTGCATTTGACGCTCACTCGCCGCCGCGCCGCTTCACTCCACTTCGTTACAATAACGTGTTTAGCCGATGCTCTCTGTGTCTGTCCCTTGGCGATTTGGGGGACGATGTTTTTCAAACTGACAAATGCAAACACGCCACCAAATAAAACCGAAGATATAAATGAAACAAGATTAGAAGTATATGGGTAAACCCATATATAGACTACTTTGACATTTCTTATTTTTCTTTGGCAACACTGTATTTTAATAATATTATAATTTATGTGGGTATTAGGAGATACTTTTCTGAAAATTTGATCAAAATCGAATAAATAATGTAGCCACAATAAATTTTTAAAAAATTTTGTGATTTTTTTCTCGATAAGTTGGCAACACTGTATTTTGTTAAAATTGCATAATTTATTTAGACACTAGGAAAAACTTTTATGAAAATTTGATTAAAATCGGTTAAATAAAATGGTCATAATAAATTTTTAAAAATTTTATTAATTTTTTTCTCGGAAAGTTGGCAACACTGTATTTTGTTAAAATTACATAAATTATATGAATACTAGAAAAATCTTTTGTGAAAATTTGAGTAAAATCGGTTGAATAACATGGCCATAATAAAAATTTTAAAACTTTAGTAATTTTTTTCTCGGAAAGTTGGCAACACTAAATTTTAATAAAATTATGTAATTAATGGGAGCATTAGGGAAATCTTTTCTGAAAATTTGATCAAAATCGGATAAATAGCGTAGCCAATATGAATTTTTAAAAACTTTAGTAATTTTTTTCTCGGAAAGTTGGCATCACTGGAAAAAAACAAAATCACATGACCATCTTGGGCACTAGACAAATTTATCCTGAAAATTTCATTAAAATCGGTTAAACCTTCTAGGAGGAGTTGCGATCACAAAATTTTGTCTGACGACCGAGCGAGCTGACGACGCACATCCATACACCCACATAAACTAAGTTCAGATTCGTCATCTACAGGCTATATAAAGAATTTCTATACATTTTTTTTTTTTTTGAAAATGTTACAGACACCGTACCAAACGCTATACTACTTTTTCCTTGCAGTCAAAGTAGTAAAAAACTCAAATAAAATAATTATAAAATAAAACAATTTAAACTTTGATAATTTCACACTTTATTGATTATTGTGACCGCAGTTTCGCCAAACATTGGCATTATCAAACTGTACTGTACATATTACATTTTCTCTTTATATATGATTACAAACAGGTATAAATGTTTACAAAATATAGGGAATTACAAACAGGTAACTAATATTATTAAAATGTTTACAAAATTTAGGATTACAAACATGTAAAAATTTCTGCGAGTAGCGGACTCAGAGGTGAACCCATAGCCAAAGCGTCTCTATGTGAGTAATATTTTTGATCAAATGTAAAATAATTTTGATTTATAGTTAATTCTGTGAGATCTAAAATTTCTTGTTTCATAATGGGATTAACTTGATGGTCTGTAAGAATATGATCCATAATTTTTAAGCACTCTGTTGGTGGTATATTAGAAAACATGTTACAAATATCAAAAGATACGAGTTTAGTATTAGCTGGAAGATCGATGTTTTGAAGTTTTTTAGTCAAATCTATAGAATTAAGTACTGCGTTATTATCTGAAAAATTTGTTAAATGTTTAAAAACGGAATTGATTTTAGCGCTGAGTTTACTAGTAGGACATTGTTTAAATGATACTACTGGTCTGATAGGAGCCTCAGGTTTGTGAACTTTAATCAGGCCATACAATTTGGGGGCTGAGGGGTTCATTAAACTAAATCAACATCAGAAGCTTCCACACGGGCTATGAAAACCGCCAAAATTATTTGGATAAAAGAAAAATCTAGGTTTTGGTTTCGTAAAAGAGACACACTGCTATTATATATTAAGGTATTACATTCAGAACTTACTTACAATTTGCACAACATCGAGTTTGATATATTGGATGAAAATGTTAGACAACAAATTAGCGAAATTATTTTCAAGAAATTTGTAACCCAAAAGAAGAAACTGGACAGCTTAGTATCTAAAACAATATCACACAAAAAATCTAATCAAAATACCAATAACACAAATAGAGACTTTTACCCGAGGATAGTGAATTTGTCCAATACTAATTTTAATGACACCGAACTTAATATACTTAAAAAAGGACCCAAATTTGTCCCTAATGTTAATTGTAAAAATAATAAAGAAACTTTAGCCGTAGAATCCGAATTAGCTATTAAGCAGGGTAACAATTTAGATATAGACAAAAATAAATTAACTAAAATTATTAAAACAAGTAATTTAAATGTAAACAAATATGAAGCTTCAACAATTAAAAACATAAAAACCAAAGTTGCAACAAATAATTTAATTATTACCAAAGCTGACAAAGGTAATTCAACAGTTATTTTACATAAACATGAATATAACAAAAAAGTTCTAGATTTCATTCAAAAAGAAAACATTGTAGAAATAAAAACAGACCCCACACCACAATACCAAACAGCAGTAAAAAATGCAATTAAGAACTCACATAGCTTATTTTCCAATAATGAAAAATACAAACTTACCATAATAAACCCCTCAGCCCCCAAATTGTATGGCCTGATTAAAGTTCACAAACCTGAGGCTCCTATCAGACCAGTAGTATCATTTAAACAATGTCCTACTAGTAAACTCAGCGAAACCGACAAATCGAAGCGTCGTTATTTCAATCCAAAGTGAAACCGATATTAAATCAGGAAGGTGGGGGGGGAGGAGATTATATAGGTTAGTAGCTAGTGAATGAAGTTGTCTGGTTGTAATATCTGGATCAAGGATCACGGTGCACTAATTCAACGAGGCGACAACGTCAATTACGTCACACGCTACGGCTATCAGAATAATCAGTATCACTAGCAAGACATCTCGTCGTCGTCGTCGTCGTCGCCGTCGCTGTTGCTGTCGCCGTCGTTGTCGTTGAGAGCGTTGAGCTTTAAGCCAGAAACCGGCACAGCAAGCTATATTCTATTTGCTTAACGTCGATTAGAATATTACAAAGTTTGCTTGTTAGCTTACTTGTAAACAAGTAAAGATCACTTGCTTTTCAATATGTCTTATTGATTATTGGAAAATTAAATAAAACTCAAAATGTTGAGATTTTATTTTTTGCAAAATTTCAAAAGTTACTCAATCATTGAATCGGCTTGTTAGTCTATGCATCTACGACTGACTATTTAATCATAGACACCATACTGACGAGCTCCTAAAAAGTGAAACACATGTCTATGGTTAACTAGCTAGTCATTGATGCATAGCCTAACAAGCCGATTCAATAATTGAGTAACTTATAAAATTTTGGAAAAAATAGAATCTCAACATTTTGAGTATTATTATATTAATTTCACAAATACATTATGAACATTTATTTGTTCAATGTTATTATTGGAAAAATTATATGAAAAATATTCTTATCAGAAAGCTAAATATAAAAAAAATAAAAAAATTAATGTAACTATTTTGTATTGTAAAGTTTTAAATGGAAATGATACATACATACATACAAACAAACTCTTTTTATTCAATTTACGCCAAAAATTCATATCTAGGTGTACGAAATATCATCATCAATCTAGTGAAAAACCGAAATGTCTACTTAAATTAATTTAATTTAAAATAATAAGTCTCTTTAATGAGTTAAATTAATGTGAAACAGACTATAAATCAAATTTGGTTTATTTTTATTATGTCTGTTATAAAATTTCAAATAATCTGAAAGATTACTACACAAAATTTAATTTGAAAAACTAACCTTTTGACCTCTTGTTACTTTTAGAGAAAGTTCGAATTTATATATCACAAATATCTTAATTTTTCTATACAAAAAATTAGTTCAATTTATTAAAATAGTTGCTTGCCTGGATATAAATATTTGGTGAAAACTAATTGTGTTGTTTACAGGTTAAATAAAAAGTATATTATTTTTGATATTTCCAATTAGATTAGAACTCACTACACACTATACAGAAATTATATTATTCAGAATGTCATACATAATTTATGTTAGAATTACGTAAACTAATTATAAATACACTCGGCAAAAAAAAAACGCCACTTAAAAAATCAGAAAAATTACCGATTTCCAAATATTAGGTGTAACTCGGCCAATTTTAAACGAAATTTAATGAAATTTTTTGTACAACAAAGCTTAAAGTCTCGTCTTTAAGGTCATGCAAGATATGTCCCATTTGAACTATTCCGTTCCCCAACACACCCCGCAGAAAAAAAACATGTTTTGACTTTTAAAATTGTCGAACTTTGACTTTAAATCATAGAATAAACAGTACACAAGAATGATGAAGAATTTCGAAGAAAAATAGTAAATTACTTTAATAAAAATACAAAATTAAAATGTCAGACGTCAATAAGACGTTATGTGCAGTTGTTTCTACGGTGCCCTTTCACACTACAAAAACAACACGTTTATGGTTGCCTTAGTAACGTTCGAATGCCATATGTCATACGTGCAAACAAACAAAACGCGGTACATAATTTTTATATCATCCGAATGGTCAATTGTAATGGTTTAGATCGGTGACAAATGGCATTAGATCTTTTTTTTTTTATAGATTTTACAAAAATATTTCTGGTGTTGCAAGTGCCAATAATTTTTAGTTAAGATATGAATCACATCAACAAGAATACGGATGAAAAAATTACGAGTGAAAATTATAAGGTTTATTTGCATTTCTTTTAAATATAGAGTGAATTATATTAATCAGCTTTGACACAAACATTCCAGAATTATTTTCTAATAATAACAAAGTTGTATTAATATATATATATATATATAAAACATTCCAATGTTAATGTGATTTACGCTTCCATACTTTAAAACCTGGTTTTAAAGTGTTCAAAAAACACATTTAAGTAAAAAAAAAAAAATTAATTTTTTGAAATTTTCAGAGTGGTACCTCCCCTTAATAAAAATACAAAATTAAAATGTCAGACGTCAATAAGACGTTATGTGCAGTTGTTTCTACGGTGTCCTTTCACACTACAAAAACAACACGTTTATGGTTGCCTTAGTAACGTTCGAATGCCATATGTCATACGTGCAAACAAACAAAACAATATTTACAATATTTTTATAACATCCTAATGGGGTTTTTTTATAGATTTTACAAAAATATTTCTAGTGTTGCAAGTGCCAATAATTTTTAGTTAAGATATGAATGACATCAAAAAGAATACGCGATTTAATACGGATAAAGAAAATACGAGTGAAAATTATGAGGTATATTTGCATTTCTTTTAAATATAGAGTGAATTATATTAATCAGCTTTGACACAAACATTCCAGAATTATTTTCTAATAATAACAAAGTTGTATTAATATATATACTTCTTTTATAATTAAGAAAAAATTTGTTAAATTTTGAAATTGACAGTTTTGTTTTCGTCCAGTTTGCTTCAGATCTAACGTTAACAAATCTTTTAAAAAAAGTTGGCATACGGGAAAAACAACGTCCCAAAAAATTACAGAAAAATAAATCACCACCGGATGCAGCAACTGGTTATTTTAAGAGCCATCCCAGAAATATCACCAAAGACTCTTTGTTTTCCATAGATAATTCTATATTAAATCAATTTAATAACAATAAAGTAAAATAATTTGTATTTTTAATATACTTTAATCAATTTTCTTTTAATTTTTATTACAATTTTAGCATGAAACTGCAGAAGAAAGATATAAACATTATGCAAGACTTTTGCCAATTTGTGAAAAATTTTTAGATACGGATGTGATTTTGGTTGAAAAACTAAATTTACCGATAAATGAAAATAATATTAAAAAAACAACTGAAACAGAAGAGTTAGAAAAATATATTAAAAAACCTGTTCGAGATGATAAAATGGGAGTAAATATTAAAGAAATTTTAATCAAAATTGAAGCTTGGATTCAAAAAACTCGGTAAATATATATTTGTATAATTTTGTAAAGTTAAGTTCTTTAATATTGTTGAAATTTTAGAAGCGCAATAAAAACTGATATTGTCCCAATTGAGGGAGATGAAGATATGAGTCGAAGAGAAAAACGTGCCATTGAATTTTCTTCTAGATTTTCTCGAAATTATCTCTACCAACTAAGCAGACAAGTGAATATTGTTATTAGTTTTTTTTTTTGTTAATTTCACTTAATTTCGTAAATATTATTATTTTAAAATAAAAATTAAATTAAATAATAGGCAACTTGCACTATGGACATATATCAATTGATCCAGTTTAAAAATTTATTTTGATATTTCAAAGAATTTTATTCTATATTGAATATTAGATTTGTTTCAAGTTATTATCAAACAAGTTTGAAATAAGTTTGCAATTGTATGAAGAATGTATAGTATGATAAATTACAAACTAATTCCAAATTGCGCATGCTTCGTACAGTTGCAAACTTATCGCAAAACTAGGGTAACCAGCTTTTTATTTTAAATGACCCGGAGATTTTGATAAGGAGGGGATTAGAAAACTCAATACATTAAAATTACTATTTTTAAATATAAAGACATTTTAATTTGAATACAATCATAAAATTTTGAAATTTGTTTTAACGCTTATATTTTAACTTAAAATTATATGACTACATTTAAATGCAGTTTAATCCGGAGATTGCAACAAATAACTCGGAGACCGGAGATTCGATTGAAAAACTGGAGACTCCGGGTGAAAACCGAAGAGGTGGTAACCTTACTCAAAACTTGTTTGATGATATCTTGAATCTACTGTCAAATTGTATTTGTTCAGTTTCTTAGTGATTGTGCGCGCATATATTTTTGTATTGTTTTCACTTTTATTTGATTGCCATTTATAGAAGTTTGATTATATATGTTTTCCTTATGCTTCAGCAATAGTAGATGTAAAGTTTCCATGCGCGCGCATTACTTTTATATCAAACATCACCATCTGTTATAGATATATTTGTTCTTGAAAGTTCCGTGCAAATTCCTAATTTGAGATCTTCATTTAATTCTAGTTACAAATACAAAGTATATAAAAAAAAGATAAGATAATAAAAATTACAATTTAAACTAAAACTAATTTTTAATGGATTATAATTATGAATAAAGTATGTGTTAATATTTATATTTGTTTAGTTAACGGATATGCGAAAATATGTAAGTCAATCAGATTCACCGCAAAAAAGTCGATCTGTTGTTCCACCACCAACCTGGGTGATAACAAATTCATGTCAAATAGTACTACGAGCAATGCAAGCTTATTGTAATTATGTACCGACTGCTGCAGTTTGTTCGCCCGTTCATGAAAAGTTTCTGGAATTAATACGAAGCACATTAGAATTATTATTACGGCGACTTGCAACCAACTATCATGATATTAAATCTGCTATTACATCTGTTGAGGTAAGAAAAAAATTAACATTTTAAAAATTTTGCGTTAACTATTTTGTATTGTAAAGTTTTAAATGGAAATGATACATACATACACACAAACTCTTTTTATTCAATTTACGCCAAAAATTCATATCTAGGTGTACGATTTATCCACATTTATAATACCTTTAATTGATGGATTTTTATCCATATCATTTGTATATCATTCATTTGAATCATTTAGGAATCTTTTAATTCAAAATTTTAAATTGTTTATTTTATGGAATCACATTGAACAAAAGTTCTGATTGCAGAAAACATTGTTCTATGGATTTGTAAATAAAAATAAAACATAAATTTTGTTAATATTTATAAAATTGTTTTCTATAATTAATAAATTAGAAATAATTGTGCTTTATTTGTTTAAGGATGTTGAAACAAATGTCCTACTATTAGAAAATGTAGTGAAACAACATATTTTGACTAACTCAAAACCGGTGCCTAAACCTGAACCGAAACTTGTGAAACAGACAATGCAACAACGTAAAAAATCTGAGGTTTCTAATAATCTTGCTGTACCATTTCATAAGCAGCAACCTTTAGCACAAAGATTATCAATGTATTCTGCTAATTGGAAAAAGAATACGGCTGCGCAATCAAGGTAGGTCTGTAGTAAACTATAGCTGTATTTATTTATTGAATAATTTAAAAAATGTCTAAGGTAACATTTGATCTTTAATTTTACGAAGCATTGTTAATCTGATCAATAACTTAACTAGACTATCAACTGTCTTAGAACCGCTTTTAACAATGCATTTAACCATGCATCCGGTCTTAATAATACACGTTAAACACTTAGACGGTACTTAGTACACTAGTAAACATTGCAAAATTCTAAACTCTAACTAAATTTAGTTAAATGGTACCTATAGTAAAAACACACGTTTTGTTAATTTTTACTTGCAATTAAAATTATATCGAATATTAGTATTAAAGCACAAATAATTCGATTTATTTTTATTGCTTTTTTTTATCATATTGTCTGATAATACAAATACTTTAAATTTTGTCCTGTAGATTAAACATTCAATCTCGCTACAAAGCAGCTGCAGCTGCTGTAGCAACTGCAGCTGTCACTAACAAGCATGAAAAACATCAAAATGTTCGACTTCCTCCGCTAAAAGTTAGAGCTACCGAGAGAAAATTATCAGTGGCAAGCTCATTCGATCGACCGATATGTAATATTCATGAAGATATTTCAACGATGGTACAAGTAATTGATAAAAAAGCAAGAACAACCGTTGATCAAATTATTAGGAGCCGACTCGAACCTGTTGTACAGGATATTGCAAAAGAAGTGGCTACTAATAAACAGTTAATTTCTAATAAAAGTACAGGCGCTATAAAAAAAAGGACAGTAAATTATTTACGAAAATAATATTTATTTTAAATTAAATTTATTTAATTTTCGAGTTATTTGTAAAAGTATTTCTGTGTTATTAAAAATATTGTGATAAAGTGTTTTGTAGTAGAGGGTTCTGAACATCTTAATTTTTACTACTTTGACTGCAAGGAAAAAGTAGTATAGCGTTTGGTACGGCGTCTGTCACATTTTCAAAAAAAAAAAATTGTGTATAGAAATCCTTCATATAGCCTCTAGATGACGAATCTGAACTTAGTTTATGTGGGTCAGACAAAATTTTGTGATCGCAACTCCTCCTAGACGGTTTAACCGATTTTAATGAAATTTTCAGGATAAATTTGTCTAGTACCCAGATGGTCATGTGATTTTGGTTTTTTCCAGTAATGCCAACTTTCCGAGAAAAAAATTACTAAAGTTTTTAAAAATTCATTGTCGCTACATTATTTATCCGATTTTGATCAAATTTTCAGGAAAGATTCCTCTAGTACCCACATAAATTTCGTAATTTTAATAAAATACAGTGTTGTTAACTTTCTGAGAAAAAAATTACTAAAATTTTTAAAAATTTATTACGGCCATGTTGTTTAACCGATTTTGTTCAAATTTTCACAAAAGATTTTTCTGGTACCCATATAAATTAGATAATTTCAACAAAGTACAGTGTTGCCAACTTTCTGAGAAAAAAATTACTAAAATTTTTAAAAATTTATTACAGCCATGTTGCTTAACCGATTTTGTTCAAATTTTCACAAAAGATTCTTCTGGTATCCATATAAATTAGATAATTTCAAAAAAGTACAGTGTTGCCAACTTTCTGAGAAAAAAATTACTAAAATTTTTAAAAAATTTTATTTAACCGATTTATGTGATAATGTCAAAGTAGTCTATATATGGGTTTACCCATATACTTTTAATCTTGTTTATTATTGATTTTGGAAGTACTTTTTATTCCGTTTCCAACCGCGTATAACATTTTCATTATGTTACATTTGAAAAAAAAAAAAGAAAAATAGTCAGTTGGATAATATTTACACATATCAGTAATATATAATATCATTTTTATCTTCTGTATGCATATTATATGTATATTAATTAAGATAATTAAGTAAAGAAAACATTTCCTTATTTGCTTTTCTGTAATATGTATGAAAATGTAAGCTCTTCATAAATTTTTACAATCTACATTACATAAACAAGAAATAATTGACAGTGAGTTTCGAGGTTGTAAAATTGTGACAAAACAGGAAACAAGCTAAATAGTTAATTTTTTTTTATCCTTAAATAAGGATCACATTTTAAATATACTATGTAAAATAGATACTTAATACATTCGTCTAATGAAGACGAGTGATTTTTGCGTTGTTTAATTTGTTTTGAAAATAGATAAAAAGATTACAAGTAGAAGATTAAACCATATTTGGTTATTGAAGATGGTTTTCCTGTTTGTATAGCTCCGATTTTTCGGTGTTCTTAACATTTTTTTCCTGTAAACTTTAATATCAAATGCAATAAAAATCAATTACATTTTAACCATTACCAATTTTATATGAGCTTTAACACAGTTTTTTTTAAAAAAAAAAAAAATGGCGTCAAACGCAACGGGTCTTCACGGGTATTGTCCTACAACGGGATTAAAATTTCCAGTTCTGCTTGTCTGAACCGGAAACAAATTATCTTATTCTACATAAATGTAATTCTGGTTGGAATCTAAAAAATTTATAATTTTTACGTTTATTTTCAATATGGCGACCATTTGAAACAAAATGACAAAAACTGACCTGTTTTTTTTTTTTGAAATAATGACAAAATATTACTATTTAAAGGTTCCAACCATAGCTCGTTAAATTTCCTTCGCGGAAATGAAAAAATCACAGAGATCGATTTGAAAGTTTTTTAAAAAACAATCCCGCCAACTAAAAAAAAATTATTTTGAGAAAAACGGTTTTAAAGTTTTCAGATATAATTCGTGGATGAGGCTATTTATACATACGGTATGTATACGCAATTGGCTATTTATACATATTAAAAAAAAAAACCTAAACCAATCTACTAACTTAACCTACCCTAAATAGCCAATTGCGTATACATACCGTGTGTATAAATAGCCACTTTCACAGTTTGTTGGTTCCGAATACTATTCTCATTCTAACCCGTTTTTATGACTTAAAAAGTTTTTTTGCGAGCAATGGCATTTCAGCCACATATTCTCTAATGTATATCGATGCAAAAAATGCAAAAAAATCGATTTTTTTCAATCTTACAAACACGAAAACCCCTTAAGTAATAATTGTTTAAGTTAATTATTTATTGATACATAAATGTATGTTATGTTAGTTAAAAAGAAATTGTGTTTTCACTTAAAACCAATTGCACAAACTGCGCAAAATTTTGCCCAATTTATAAATAAAATAATTACACGATTGAAGCAAGCTATTTTTAACTTTAACTACGAATACTATATAGATCTTCAGACAATTTCTATAAACGCTCTGGTATAAGCAAAACCTGTCTTTCCTCTTAATTTAGTCCATGGATTAAATACACTTGACGTTGTAGTTATGTTTGATGCTGCCTCCAGTGATGTATATAGGTAATAATCAACTGCTGCATAACAATGTCATTATTGTACTAATAATATAATGACCTCTTTCTACATTGGTAATACGGTAAAGTAATATTAATATTAAGATACACTTGAAAAAACTATATTTTATTCATATTACTAAATACAGTTAAAACAACTTATGAATACATATTATATAATAATATTGATTTATTTATTACTTTAATTTTATTATAAATAACATTTAATATATTTTACAAATTTAGTAATAATAAAATTAATCTAAATTTAAAAAAATATATAAAATTGATTTGGGCAAATGCCGTCATCCTTATATTTGAATATTAACAAACTGTTATCTTCTTGTCACAATGAAGACTGTAAATTTCAATTTGTATCAGGAACGCATAAACTAAGTTTATTGTCATTTCATGGTGTGTGATAAATTTTCAAATTCATGTTGATTTTTATAGAAATTAAAATAACATTATTGTACATAAAGTGTCATTCAGACTACCGCTTTAATTTTACGCACAAGCACAAAAGTTTCACCAATTTCGGAATAATGGAAAGAGTTTGTGCCACACCCTTTTGGGTTTATGGCGTGATTGTGTTTGTATGTATGTATGTAAATTCTTTTTCAGACCTATACATATTTAACACAACAAATTAATCATAAATTTTATGATTATACAAAATAAAACCTGTACAATCATTTGAAAAATACGAATACTAAACAGAACATTTCGAATCGTATAGAACATAAATATAATTTTGCAAGTTTACACGATGAATTCGCCATCCTCTTTGTTTTCGCTAATTTTTCTTCTGATGTGTCTAAACTGAATGATATTTTATTATATTAAATACGCGTTTTCAAAATAATATTAATTTTGTCTTCCAAACTGTTCATTTACATATTATAAATTTAATGTTTATTTCATGAAAACAGATATACAACGCTATCTCATTTAATAAAATCTAATTAGCCGTTTTTAAAACATAAGTAAATTTTAGTTAAGAAACTTTGGCCAGATCAGACTGGCAGCGATGATACAAAATGTGCTAATAAAACTAAATCCGCACATGTACAGGATATTCCGTTAAGCTTACATGTGATTTGGTTCAGAAACACTAGGTCTGCGCCAAAACATAAACATAAATAGCAGTCTGAATAGGGCATAACAAGATTTAAAAATTAATAAAAAGAGAACTACAAAATCGTTACACTATGAATACGAATATCTTTTTTTTCTATTTCTACTTTGTGGAAAAGTGTTCTATTTTGCATTCATCAGGTTTCTCCCTTGCATGAGAACGGATATGTTTCCGTAAGTCTGAACTTTGAATAAAAGTTTTCTCACATATTTCGCATTTATAATGTCTTTCATTTGAATGAGAACAGATATGTATTTTTAAGCTTCCTCTTTGAGTAAAAGTTTTCTCACATATTTCGCATTTATAAGGCCTTTCATTCGTATGTATACGAATATGCGTTTTTAAGTTTGCATTTACAGTAAAAGTTTTCTCACATATTTTGCATTTATAAGGTTTTTCATTTGAATGAGAACGGATATGAGTTTTTAAGCTTCCTCTTTGAGTAAAATTTTTCTCACATATTTCGCATTTATAAGGTCTTTCATTTGAATGAGAACGGATATGTGTTTTTAAGTTTCCTCTTTGAGTAAAAGTTTTCTCACATATTTCGCATTTATAAGGTCTTTCATTTGAATGAGAACGGATATGTGTTTTTAAGTTTCCTCTTTGAGTAAAAGTTTTCTCACATATTTCGCATTTATAAGGTCTTTCATTTGAATGAAAACGGATATGAGTTTTTAAGCTTCCTCTTTGAGTAAAAGTTTTCTCACATATTTCTCTCATTTGTATGACAACGGATATGTTGCCTTAAAGCTGAACTTTGAGTAAATGTTTTCTCACATATTTCGCATTTATAAGGTCTCTCATTTGTATGTATACGAATATGAACTTTTAAATGTCCATTTTGAGTAAATGCTTTTTCACATATTTTGCACTTATAAGGTTTCTCCTTTGTATGAGAACGGATATGTTTCCTTAATTTTCCACTATCAGTAAAAGTTTTCAAACATAATGTACATTTATGAGATTTTCTTTTCTTTACAGATTCATCATTTTCTTCCGAGTTGAAAATATTATTTTTTTTCGAATCTCTACTAACTTGACAACGTTTTATATCGGTTTCATTCTCAAAATCCGCATATTCTTCCTTAATTATTAATTCTGAATGTAAATCTAAAAATTCTGATTTCAAACTTTCTTCAAATTTAATATTTGTATCATTTTCCAAATCCACTTCAATGTTCTCTTCTTCAATAGCTTCTTCTTTCATACAAGCAGTATCAAAATTTGTATTAATTTGTTGTTTTAAACTATCTTCAATTTTAATGTTTATATCAGTTTCCAAATCTAGTTTAATGTATTCTTCATCAATATTCTCTTCTTTAATTTCACTTTCATTTTTAATTTCGTTTTTCATAACTTCATTATTTTGCGATTGTTGTTTTGCATATCGTTTGAAAATTTCTTGCGATTTAAAACATTTTTCTACAAATTTATACGTTTCATTTAATCGAACAGAGCAAATTGAGCATATACAATCCGATAACTTCTGAGTACATTCCAGCTAAAAATATAAATTAAAATTATATATTACATATAATAAAAATCTCCGGTTTAAAAGGATCTTAATAAAGAAATATATTTCTACTAGTAACACCTAGTCCCTATGATATTTTACTAACATTTGATTTATTTGTGAGATCTAAATCCCACTACAAGCTGTGTGAATACGTACGTTACTTGCTTATGAAGTAACAAATGATTAAAAATACAAGACGAAATTTTTACCAGCCCCTGAAAACAGACAACAATATTTTTCTCATTGCAGAAACAAATTTTAGTTTAGCAAAAACATATTATAATAATTAATAAACTTATTATAAGTAAACCTAATAAAATAATAATTGTTTTATGTAATTTTTATTGTTAATGTACATGTATTCAAATTAAAACTTATTTTATATAAGTTTTAATTAAACAAAACCAACAAACATATTAAAATTTGAAATACTCTAAATTAGGTTAAGTTAAATTTGTCTGTTCTCAAAAATTATAGAAGAGACAATAAATAAATGATCACTTATCAGTTTATAAGCATATAATTTTGTTTGGTGGACCTGGTTAAAGCTAGTACCTATTTTACTTACAATTTCCGATGCAATGGTTTCCAATTTGTATGATAACAATACATTATCGGAATCCATTGTAGTTAAACTAAATGTTATATTATCACCACCAGCACATAATCGACAACGTTTTTCATTTAAATGTTGTTTTAATATTATTTGAGATTCGAAACATTGTTTTATAAATGTATAAGCATCATTCAACCGAACAGCGCAAATTGTACAAATACCATTCGGTAATTTGATCCTGCAATCTACCTAAAATAAGCAAAGTAAATTAGTCAGAAATAATAATGTATATTACAATCAAAACAAATAATTTCATTCTTACAATTTCTGGTATAATTGCTTCCAATTTATCTACGAAACGTTTGCCATCTGAATCCAGATTAACTATAGTGAACAATACATTTTTATCACTTATACATAATTGACAATGTTGCATATAACTATTCATGATTAAAACTAAGTTTTCTACCACAAAAAGCTTCTTACAATAAGTAAAACATAAAAATATTGTATTTCACGATATTACAGGTTAAGTTAGAAAAAAAGCCGTTAGGAATCCAGTTGGCCAGATGAATTTATCGTAATGTTTCAAGAATAAGAAGAAGAATGAACAGCAGCCTCTTATTTGCATTATCATTAAAAATGTTTCATCAATTGTCACTTATGCCCGATTTCTTCACTATTTATTTAAACTGCGATTTTCTAAACTCCGATTAAAGTTAACCGGACAATAACCATTTGTCGGATTTCTTCACTCACATGCAGGGTTAACTAATCTACGGTTCGAAACTCCAGAAAATACATTTGGCGCCGTCGCAAATCAAATTGCAGCTAATGTCATACGGTTTGTATGCATATTATTAACTTTATAAATATCAAACAACTTATTACATTGATTATTATTTAAATATTTTATATGTAATATTATTTTTATCTTATGACACATATGTATTCTAATTAATATAATTAAGGGAAAAAAAGTTCCTTATTTATTTTTCTGTAGTATTTATGAAATGTATGATTTCCATAAATTTTTACAATTTACATTACATAAACAATAAATATTTGACTAAATATAAAGGATCATTAACTACTATAGGTCCTATGATACGCCTGAACAAAAAAATATTTTATTCTATATTAATAAATAAAGTTAAAACAATTTAATAATATTCATTTATTTGTTAATTTGAATTTTATTATAAATAACATTTAATATATTTTACATATTTAATAATAATAAAATTAATATAAATTTAAAAAAATATATATTTAAATATCTTATTTAAAATCAATGCAAAACACGAAATGTCAAAAGACACGTAAGGTTATGAAAGATATGAATAGTTATAGTTCCATCAGCCCTCAATGCTAAATATTGGCGCTGGTGTAGATAAACTACGTTTAAACCGCCAATGTTCGTCGGTTAACTATAATCGACGAATAACATCTAGCTGGAGTTTCGTAAGTGTGAAGAAAACCGATTTCAAGGTTTAAACTACGTTTAACTTTAGTCGTGGTTTAACCGAATGTGAAGAAATCGGGCATTATTCTGGTTTCTAGCTGCTTGCGTAAATGAAATTTATTTTTTCAAATTTATATGCAGCTCGAACTTTACATTAATTTTAAAGTAATATTAAAAAATATATATATTTAAATATTTTCATACAGTGTTATCTATATAGTAATGTTTGAACTATTTGCGAATCTAACAGTGGTGTCGATAAAAAAGAAAACTGTAATTTAAATACTGGTAGCCCTATATATGAACTATTTTTAAACAAGTATTGCTATTTTAACATTTATATATATATATATATATATATATATATATATATATATATATATATATATAGGTATATATATATATATATATATATATATATATATAGGTATATATAGGTATATATATATATATATATATATATATATATATATATATATATAGGTATATATATATATATATATATATATATATATATATATATATAGGTATATATATATATAGGGCCGGCGCGTGATATTATTCTTCTGTGTGCGAAAAAGTTTTGGCGCCTTTCAAAATAAAAAAATATATGAGTTTTAAATATTTTTTTTAGTGTTTTCTCGCGCCGCGGTAACTAAACGGGAAATGAAATGTATATAAAAACTATTGTATACAAATTATAGTTTATTATTTTAAAGTTGCTTAGGTATTTACAAGAAATAAAACTAATATTACATAAAAGGAACACGTCGGGCTTTTATTTTTGCAAATTTCTCACGCAGTTCGTCAATATTAATTGTCTGTGCAACATCATTTTCAATTGAAATAATTGCCAACCCATTCAATTTTTCCTGACTCATACTTGATCGCAGGTAATTCTTAATTATTTTCAATTTGGAAAAAGTTCTCTCACCCTTAGCAACTGAAACAAGTAGAGTCAGTAGAACTCTCAATGCAATAATTGTTATTGTATTTGGGAAAAGTTCTTCTAGGTTGTGGTTATAAATCCACTCCAGAATCTTCTTTGGCGTACTAATGTCGTTAATTTTTCGGGACAACAATTTAAGCTCTATTTCTAGTTCTTCTGCTTCAATGTCCTTATTTTCTTTATTAGTTAATGAATTTTCTAAGAATTTACATTTGTCTTTTAACACTTCATCTATCATTTCATCACAGTCTTTGATATTATATAAAAATTCAAAAGGCTTCAGGACACTACTGAATAATTCAAAACGCCCTTTCATTGAAGCAATGGCCGTTGTAAACAAAATATCAAAAAATTTTGTTTTAAATATTTTTTTTGTATCTAAGGGCTCAGAAGCATCTGATGGCATCTCGTCAAAAAATCTTTTTCTTTTTCGGATTCTATTTTCGGTCTCTAAACTAAAATCGTCTGCTAATTCCGCATCTGTTGCAAGGACTTTTGCTTGTGAAATATACGTCTCGAAAGCATCTTCACAATTACGAGAAACGAGAAATTCAATTGTATTTTTCAATGCAGTTGTTGCCGACTTCACATCCATGTTCTGCGATTGTAATAATTTGCTTGTGCAACTAATTTCTGTTAGTATATCCTGCCAGATTATTAGTCCGCAAATGAATTCAAAGTTGTCTAATTTTGATCCAATTGCTTCGGCTGTTATACGTGTAAGTGAATCCTTGTCCAAGCGAGCGACCTCTTTTAATGCAGAATAAATGCCTTTCAATCTGATTTTCAAAGCACTAACGGCATTGACATGGCTTTCCCATCTTGTATCACTTAACGTTTTCACTGTTAATTTACAACACATGAACTGGAAAATGTGCCAACGCTTTGTCGATCCTGAGAAAAAATTGTAAATTGTTTGGATGGTTGAAAAAGGTTGAAAAAAATTTAACAATTTCAATATTTTCTTTTACTGCATCAACAACGACCAAATTTAAGGAATGACAAACGCATGGGACGAAGAAAGCTCTTGGATTGATGTTTGTAATGTGAGACTGTACACCATTTCTTTTACCTCGCATATTGGCTCCATTATCGTAGCCTTGACCACGAAGATTCTCAATAGATAAGTCGTTTTGATATAAAGAGTTTAAAATTTCATCTGTCATGCTTGCCCCGGTTGTATCTTCAATGTTAATAAATTCCAAAAAATTTTCTTTTATTTCCACACTAGCAATATTAGCATCATGACACTCAGCTGCTTTCTCGATTTAGACGTAACGCACAACAATGGACATCTGTTCTTTATGACTCAAATCAGGTGTACAGTCCACAACAATACTTTGCATTTTTGACCATGTCCAAAATTTTATCTTTTGTAGCTTTGGCGATCAATGAAATAACTTCCTGCTGGATGTCTTTACCCAAGTAATGAGCTTTGTGTGGATTTTCTACTGCCCGATTTACATGCTTATCTAAAACCGGGTCAAATTTTGAAATCAACTCAACAATTTTCAAAAATTTACCATTATTTTTGGTAAATAGTTTGTCTGAAGGATTATTGAAATTATTCTCTTGAGCACTTCATTCCAGTGCTTTACTTCACTCATGTATAATTTGTTTGATAAAAAATTTACCGTTTGACCACTAGAAAGTCGTTTTCTAAATTCAATCCACTTTCCATAACAATTAAAATGTTCAGTGCTTCGTTCATGTCGCTTTAAAATCAACGTCATGTGTCCCCAATCATTTGTACCGGCTTTTGCCAAGGCAAATTCGTCGCTACTAAATATTTTGCAACAGAAACAGTACACTCGATCTACACTGCAGGAGTATACAAGCCATGTTCTAACAAATGCCATTTGCTGTTTTTCGTTGGAAATATATTTTGTTAAAGGATCGCCCTACACCGTCTTTTGGGAAGTCAAGAATATTGGTTTGTATCGGACCCTTTAAAACTATCTTTCCTATTTGGATATTATGTAGATTTTGTGGCCAATTCGCTATGTCATCAAAATCATAACAGCTAGTCATTTCTACAACGTTCATTTCTTCAGAGTCTTCGCCGATTAAAATTCCATCATCCTCTTTCGTTGCACTAGTTTGAATATTTGATTCAATATTAACGGAAGTTTCAATTCCATGTCTCTCATCGATTATAATTTCTTCATGATGCTCAGTTTCACTTGTGTCCATTTGTTCAGCAGGCTTAACAGAATTGTTTTCATTTTGACCACCTTGCAGAAAATCATGTATTTTCCCTTAATTTCTTAGTTTTTCTGCCTGTCTCTTTTCTCGTTTTTGTTTATTTTGACAACCAGATAATTTTCCTTTCCGATTCATTTTATCTTCTGTATACAGCTATACTTCGAACAGTGGCAGAGATCGGTTCTGTAATAAATTGAGATGTTGGGTATAAATTCAAGTTGCCATTATAGGACCGAATTAAGTATATTTTATGAATTTTCGACATAAAAAATATTTACTAAAACAAAATCAATTTTCCTAAATAAACAGATTTGAGTTGAAAATTTCACAATTTTTATGATATTTTACCGACCGACGATAGGACAGAGAAGTATTGTAATCATTTCAAATTCCAAATGTAGAGATTTTTACATATCTCCACGAATCACATGTTTTTTTATCCAGAAAAAGCTATTTTTTTTACATAATATCTATCGTTCGTTCGTTCATTAGTTAGTTCGTTCGTCCATGTAAACACAGAGTAAATTTAAAAACATTTAATAATAAAAATATGCTTACTTTATTTTTAAAACATAGTTTCTTAAGAACAGATTTAAATTTAATATTGTTATAAATAAAATTATAAATTTACCTTGATGGAAATGCTGTTAACACAAATTACTTAACACAAAAATAAAGTAATAATTCGGCAAATTAACTAACAATTAAAACGTGGCGAAACAATGCTTACTAAGCTCTAACTGGCCAAGGAAACCGATAAATCGCGTCTGTCCATGTATCGTTACTCTCACTATACAAATTTGTCTGTTATGCGCCAGGCGCCACAGAGAAATGACACAGAAGCATCTTTTCTAAGCGTACATGCACATGTGTGGCCGGTGCCGGACGGTCGCCGGCATATGCGGCTGCGGCGCCGTTGCGGCGTCGACCGTTCATGTGCATTGTACCATTTGAACATGTGTATCTCGAGCCGCAACTGCGGCTGCCGCGCGGCACCGAACGGCAAGAAACCGGTCGTGTGCATGTACGCTAAATAAGTCATTTGTCAATAATTTGCAATATATAAATTTACCACCTATCTTTGATATCTTTTAGGCGCCTTTTCCATTACGGCACCTGTGTGCTTAGCACACTTCGCACACGCTACGCGCCGGCCTTGTATATATATATATATATATATATATATATATATATATATATATATATATATTATTAGTTTCGTGGGATTTGCCTGATGAAGGAAATAAATTTTTTCCGAAAGCTTGCACTTTGAATTGAGTTGTTTTTATTTTTGACTGAAAATCCCACGAAACTAATAATATAAATATTTACAGTCACTAAAACTAATATATATATATATATATATATATATATATATATATATATATATATATATATATGTATATATATATATATATATATATATATATATATAAAGGTATATATACATTTTTATGTATATATATATATATAAAGGTATATATACATTTTTATATATATATATATATATATATATATATATATATATATATATATAATAGAATATCGAATTGTTAGCTTCTGGTCACAACGAAGACTGAGAATTCCACTTAGTATTAGGAACGCATGAATAAATTTGGAATTAACTAATTATCATTTTATGTTGTAGAATTATTTTTTTATTTATGTATTATTATATTGTTATAAATAATATTAATTTTATATTTATAATATATATATATATATATATATATATATATATATACTGGTTGTCCCATTTTAATCCGTCACTTGCAATAACCTTAAAATCGTGCATCGGACAAAAAAATGTTTCTGATAAAAAGTAAATGGTTTCGAGGGGGACATCTAATGCAAGAACCCTTGCCCCCCCCCCACGGACCCCCTGGGCCGGAACGGGAGGCAACTTTAAAATCTTAAATGGAACCCCCTATTTTTTATTGCAGATTCGGATAGACCATTAAAAAGTATGTAAAATTTAATTTGTGACTTTTTTTATCTTTGATAGATGGCGCTGCAAACAGCATTTTTTTTCTCAGTTTATCATTCTTCAATTTAAAAAAAAAGTGTAACTAAGTACGATATTCAAGTTCTTTTCAGTTCTTTAGGAGTAGGGGGGGGCAAGGGTCTCTGAATCAGATATTATTTCAAAACCATTAACTTAAAGTTATCCCCCTCGAAACCATTAACATAAAGTTAATGGTTTCGAGGGGAATATCTGATTCAGTGACCCTTGCCCCCCACGTCTCCTCCCACAAAACTGAAAAAAACTTGAATATTGTACTTAGTTACAGTTTTTATTTCAAATTGAAGACTGATAAACTGAGAAAAAAAATGCTGTTTGCAGCGCCATTTATCAAAGATAAAAAAAGTTGCAAAATAAAATTTACATACTTTTTAATGGTCTATCCGAATCTGCAATGAAAAAATAGGGGGTTTCATTTAAAATTTCAAAGTTGCCCACCGTTTCCGCCCCCAGGGGTTCCGGGGGAGGCGAGGGTCCCTGCATCAGATGTCCCTTTCAAAACCATTTACTTTTCATCCGAAACATTTTTTTGTCCGATGCACGATTTTAAAGTTATTGCAAAGGGCGGATTAAAATGTAACACCCAGTATATTGAATAATTTTGATGTTATCAATGAAAATTACTTATATAAAATATGTAAAATATGCAATGTCCACCAAAAATCAAATATACAATTAAAAATCTGGATAACTAAAATCCGGATTTCGGATCCGAATTTCAAATCCGGACACCGGATATTGGATCCTGGATATTGACAGCACTATTAAAGATGTCAAAATAAACAACAAAAATAGCTTTTAGTTGTACAAGAAGATTGTAGGGTTTTAAAAATAGAAAATATTGATCCAAATCACTTTGATTGGCTCTACTGAAAAATTTGCTTTGTAAAGGATAATATCCTTTTTCCTGTAGAAGGAATGAAAATCTAAAATTAACCCACTGACATTTTGTACAGCTGAATTTTAATAGCGCAAATTTGCTGAAAACGTTTCCGATTTCACAGTAATAATGGCAGGAGCAAAAAAATCGCCAACGAAAAATTGTACGAAATAGAACTAACGACAATTTTGCGTGTGTACAAGGTAGTGACGTAACACTAAACGGTTGGTTGGGGTACGCAGTTTCATGTTTTACTTGAAGTGGCCCCGATATGACCAAGAAGGATTCAGGTGTCTCCTGCGAGGTCATCGACCTCGGGACAAGGACACCGTATGTAAGGTCAGTAGAGAAAATTCAATTTATAGGATAAAGATTTTTGTGTGTTATTTTTAAAGAAATGATATTTTGTCGTATGGTTTGAATAATAAAAATAAAATGGTAAAAAAACAAAAGTAATTTTGGAAAAAAGTTATATTTTGAAATTAAATTTGCTAAAAGTTTAATATGGTTTTCTGTGTTTGACATTTTGCTATTTTAGTTTTAATAAAATACGTTTAAAATAAGTTGTTTCAACATTATTATGTTATTTCATTTTTAGAAGTTTTTTAAATATATAGAAAAATATTTTATTTGTTATAAATAAAATAATCTTAAAATTGGAAATTGTATACAGGGTGATTTATTAGTAATTGGAAATATTTTAATTGAAGTATCCTGGGCTCAGAATAGGAAGATTTAACCCAAATCATTTAGATAAAATGTGGCTCCTTACTGAGCTACAGGGTGTTTTATTTAAAAATTTAAAAACGATTTTTGCCCAGTACTTTAAAACTATTTGACCTATCCTTATCATACTTGGCAGAAAGTGTACATACCGTAGACCATACTAAATAATGTCAAATAAGAGTTTCTGGCTACTGCCAGTGGCGTACAACAGGGGCAAGAGAAAGGTTGATCCTTCCTAAATTCTACGCCACTGGCGGAATTGTCATTTTAATACAATTTTTCGATTCTCCAATACTTTCTGTGTAAAAAACATATTCTTTCTTCGTAACGATAAAGTCACTATTTTTCGAGAAATTTAAAGTTAAACATAAGCTGCACCCTTGGGATTTTTTCAAAATTTGCTCAAAAAAATCTGAAAAAATTCAGTGAAATAGAGAAAAAAATTAGCTACATAATAAATAAGTAACTTTTTTCTCACACTCATTCTGGTTTGGCAGGAAAAATTATTGAAAATAAAAAATTAAAATGCAAAAAATATTAATTTTCAATAATTTTACCTGCCAAACCAGAATGAGTTAGAGAAAAAAGTTACTTAGTTATTATGTAGCTAATTTTTTTCTCTATTTTACTGAATTTTTTCAGATTTTTTGAGCAAATTTTGAAAGAATCCTAAGGGCGCAGCTTATGTTTAACTTTAAATATCTCGAAAAATAGTGACTTTATCGTTACAAAGAAAGAGTATGTTTTTTACACAAAAAGTATTGGAAAATCAAAAATTGTGCTAAAATGACAATTCCGCCAGTGGCGTAGAATTTAGGAAGGATCAACCTCTCTCTTGCCCCTGTCGTACGCCACTGGCAGTAGCCAGAAACTTTTATTTAACATAATTTAGTATGGTGTACGGTACCTACACTTTCTGCCAAGTATGATAAGGATAGGTCAAATAGTTTTAAAGTACTGGGCAAAAATCGTTTTTAAATTTTTAAATAAAACACCCTGTAGCTCAGTAAGGAGCCACATTTTATATAAGGGATTTGGGTTAAATCTTCATATTCTGAGCCCAGGATACTCCAGTTAAAATATTTCCAATTACTAATAACTCACCCTGTATATATAAAATAATATTAAGTTTAAGTTTAAAAAATATAATTTACATTGTATTATATTTTTAGCGTAGAAATAATAAAAACCAGGGCTTTATTAAGCAATTTTAATTTTTATGGCAATAATCATTAAAATATTTATAAAAAATAACTTTTTCTCAAGAAAAGTCTCAGGCCCGTATTCTCACTCCATATGAAAAAATGCATTTTCAAAAAAGTGCTTTTGACGTTCACTTAAAATCATTTAATAAGCATTTTAAAATAGTTTATTTAAATTTTATAATAGCAAATCTAATAAAAATGATCAAATATAGAAAAATTATTTATATTTGATGACAAACAGAAGCAAAAAGTTATTTTAAAATTAATGATAAAAGCACTTTTTCACGAAAAAGTGAGGTAAGAATACGGGCCTTAGTGTTTAAAAAAAATGTTTTGAAAATTAGTATGGATGTTATTATATATAACATATTAGAATTAATAAATTGAAATTTTATTATTTTAATTGTCGGATAATTTGAATTTAAAATAATAGTTACAACAAGGTTCGCAGTTGATTTTCTTGAATGGATTTTCATAAATGATACTTGACTGGTGAATAGGCAACCCACGTGACCTAAAAGAAAACTATTTATAAGATATAAGATGTAAATGTTTCCAAAGAAGCGCGTTTGAGTATATACAATGAAGTTTTGGTGCCTACATTGATGTATAGGGTAGTGAATGTTGGGTTTGGTTGCAAAAGCATAAACGGAAAATGACTGCTGTGGAAATGAGTTTTTACGTGTGGGGTAGCTGGGTGTATCTATAGGAGAGATCGGGTACGAAATAGATTAGTGTATGATGAGTGTAAAATTGAAAAAATGTTGTAGCAAAAGTTGGTGTTAGTCAGTTATTTGAATGATTTTAATGGTATACGTTGACGTGGACGTCTGATGAGTAGTTGGAGTGGTATGATTGAAAGTGTTTTGCGTAAACGATAGTTTCCAAGTAGTAGAAATAAAGCATGTATGAGAGGAATTATGAATGTGGATGAAGCGAAACTTGCTTTATTTTCTTTAATGGATTTTCATAAATGATACTTGACTGGTGAATAGGCAACCCACGTAACTTAAAAGAAAACTATTTATAAAATAGATTGAGATCGAACGCTTAATAGAGAAAAGTTTGCTACAGGAAAATTAATGATCAAGAAAAAGAACTTTTTCAGTAAGTTTTAATTTTACTAAATATTTATTACTAAACATTTTCTCTTTCTTATGTTATTAATTAAAAAGTAATATGACAAAATTATAATTAGAATAATATTACAATAAATTTATATAATATACCTATACTTCATACTTACAATGATAAATTGAAACAATTAATATATTTATAACATTTTAGAGTTGTTTATACGTTTTTAGAAAAAACATTAAAAAAAACTTATCATACATACATACATACACAATCACGCCATGTACCCAACAGGGTGTGGCACAAACTCTTTTCATCACCCCGAAATCAGTCGCCTTCAAACATTCCTATCCAGCACAAGCAACTTTCGCTTCATCTACATTCATAATTTCTCTCATACATGCTCTTTTATTCGTACTACTTAGAAACTTTCGCTCACCCAAGCCTCAATCATACCACTCCAACTACTCATCGGACGTCCACTTGCAAACGTATACCATCAAAATCATTCAAATAAATCTTTTTAACCAAACGTTCATTAGACATTCGCTCAAGATGTCTCCGAACCATCTTAACTGACTCTAACACGGGGCAACTTTTGCTACAACATTTTTTCAATTTCACACTCATCATACACTAAACGTATTTCATACCCGATCTCTCCTATTTACAGCCAGCTACTCCACGTAAAAATCTCATTTCCACAGCAGTCATTTTCCGTTTATGTTTTTGCAACCAAACCCAACATTCACTACCATACATCACGGTAGGCACCAAAACTGCATTGTATATACTTAAACGGGCTTCTTTTGAAACATTTACATTTCTAGCAAAAGTTCCCAAAGCACCCAAAACCTTACAACCAGCATTTACTCTCCTTTCAATTTCACGATCAAAACGGCCATGCAAACTACCCAAATACACAAATTCATCTACCTGCTCTAAACGTGCACCGTCAATATGTACATTACATTCAGTCATCAAATCACCTTTCTCAAAAACTAAAACTTTGCACTTATCAACATTCAACACAAGATTCATATCTTTACCAACAACATTAATTCTATCAATCATCCTTCTCAGTTTTTCTTCAGATTCAGCCAAAACAACCACGTCATCAGCATACGCTAAAGCAGGTACAACACAATCACCTATTTGTATACCATCATTACCACAGAAAGCTTTTCGAAGAAAGCTTTTTATTATTATACTTATTATATCTTTGTAGTGTTTAGTAAACTATTTTATTTTATATCTTTAAATATATTTCTAGTTTTAGTTAATTTAAGTGTTGTGTTTATTTTTAACCAATTTCACCTAGTGCGAACTTTAAACACGTTACAATATACAAATGAATTATGACAAAGAATCAATTTCTATAAAGCAAGAAAACATTACGGATTTTAAAGATAATTCTGAACTTAATGAAATACATTTCGAAGATGATTTCAAACCATTCCGTAATGATTTCAAAGCAGCAATGACAGAAGAAAGTTGCGATGATACTGAAGCAAATCATCATCAAGCAACCGATGAAGTTTATCTAGAAATTACAAAAATAAAAGATGAAAAAGAAATTATTGTATTAAATGAAGAAAACAATGACATATATAATGATATACCAAAGAATGATGACAAAGAATCTACTTTTATAAAACAAGAAAACATTACAGAGTGTAAAGATAATTCCGAACTTACTGAAATCAATTTTGAAGATGATTTCAAACCAATTCGTATTGCTTCTGAAGCAGCAAAGATTGAGGCAAACTACGATGTTGTTAATTCACTTTTATATTTAAAGAACAGTAAATTTAATGGCTTTAGTTCTGCTGAATGTAGATTGGCAAACAACATTAAAATAAAATGTAATTTAGAATTGGAACGCTTACAAGCCAATGTCAATGAAATACTACTAGGAGCTGATGTCAAAATTTCTGAAATTACTAAACATACTGATAACAGTAACAACGATTGTCTACAACCTGGAACATCTTTTGAAAACAGTCGCAGTGATGATTCGAACATAAAAACATACAGTCAGGTACGCACAGAAAAGAAACGGAGTAACAACGATTGTCTACAACCTGGAACATCTTTTGAAAACAGTCGCAGTGATGATTCGAACTTAAAAACATACAGTCAGGCACGCACACAGAAGAAACGGTTCCAATGTAAAATATGTGAAAAAGTTTCGGTAAGCAAATCACATTTGAAAATACATATGCGTATACATACAAAGGAAAGATCTTATAAATGTGAAATTTGTAAAAAAACTATTAGTATCAGTTGCAATTTAAATTCCCATATGCGTACGCATACAAAAGAAAAACCTTATAAGTGTGAAATTTGTAATTAGACTTTAGTCTAAAGGGCAATTTGAAAACACACATGCGTACACATACACGGCAGAAATCTTATAAATGTGATATTTGTAATAAAAGTTTTAGTCTAAAGGGTAATTTAAAATTACATATGCGTACTCATACACAGGAAAAACCTTATAAATGTGAAATTTGTAATAAAAGTTTTAGTCAAAAATGCAGTTTAAATTCACGCATGCGTACTCATACACAGGAGAAACCTTATAAATGTGAAATTTGTAATAAGACTTTCACTAATAACAGCAATTTAAAGGTACATATACGTACACATACAAAGGAGAAACCTTATAAATGTGAAATTTGTAATAAGAATTTTCGTCATAAGAACATTTTAAAAACCCATATGCGTATACATAGACGGGACAAACCTTATAAATGTGAAATTTGTAATAAAAGGTTTAGTCAAAATCTTCATTTAAAATATCATATTCTTACACATACAAAGGAGAAACCTTATAAATGTGAAATTTGTAATAAGAGTGTTTGTCTAAAGAGCAATTTAAAAAACACATATTACACGTACACATTCACAAAAGAAACCTTTAATGTGAAATTTGCATAAAACTTTTTTACTAACAGTAGCAACTTGAAACAACATTTTTGGACACACATCTAAGAATACATCTATTATATTTATACTTTTATTTTATATGTTAAAATAATTATGACAAAAAATAACATTGTATTTAGGAACAACTAATAAAATGTATTAGAGAATATAAATATTAGTAAAAAAATTATTAAAATTTTGTAAAAAAATGTTTATAAGTTTATTATTTCTTGACTTTTTGTTTTTATGTGTGGTATTCCTATTCAAATATACGTAAACTAAAAATTACAGAAAATATTAGTGCTTTTTAGAATACAGCTAGAGTTGGCAGATAAAACCAGTCTGGTTGAAACAATGCTCGTTTTTCATATAAATTTAGCTCCAGTGATTTTTAAGAAATATTATCAAAAAGTACTGTTATTAAATAAAAATTAAACATTATATATATATATATATATATATATATATATATATATACTTTTACTGTAAGTGAAAGTTTAAGAAGACATCCATTCTCATGCAAAGAAGAAACCTGATGCGAAATGGAAAACTTTTCTTCATAGTAGAAATTAAAAAAAAAAACATTTTCAAATTCATAATATAACGATTTAATTGTTGTAGTTCTCTTTTTATTAATCATTATTATTTAAATATTGTTAAACCTCATTCAGACTGTTTTTTCGCGAACGAAATCAGTGTTTTGTTTTAGCACAAACTAATAGTTCTGAACCAAACTACATATGAACTTGTATTTAGCTTTTTAGCAAATTTTGTTTCACCGCAAGTAAAGCCTGGCCTGGTCAAAAACTTTGGTTATGCATTCCTAAAATGAAATTCCAAATTGTTTATTGTGACAAGATAACCGTTTGTTTTTTTAAATTTTATTATTATTAAATATGTAAAATATATTAAATGTTTTATAATAAATTTCAACTTAATGAATAAATCAATATTATTATGTAATAAGTATTCATAAGTTGTTTAAACTGTATTTAGTAATATGAATAAAATATTTTTTCTTCAAAGCTACTTTAATGTTAATATCACGTTACCATATTAGCTATGTAGAAAAAGGTCATTATGTTACTAGTACAATAATGACATTATTATGCAGCCGAATACGAGCAGCCAAGCGGATCAACGTTGCACAGCGCACTCGTTGTCAAAACCCACAAAAAGCCAGGACACGGGAAAACGGAACAAGGAAAAATATTAAAATACACATTTTATTCCATTTCGTTAATTCAATTTAATTAAATTTTGAATTATTTTTAACATAACATTGTAAAAAATCTTACAGAACTCATTATATTAAAATAAAATAGCTTTAGGTTCTACTTCTGTATTAATATTTATTAATTACCAACGTTTCGACGAACTCAGGAAAAAAGATAGAAAATTACTGTAAATGATATTTGTATGATTTATCCTGATAAAGACATACGTTGAGTTTGTCGAAACGTCGATTATTAATAATAATGTAATAAAGAATGAATAAAGAAAAAAATCTCAAAAAAGTATTGAATAGTAAATAGTACAGATCAAGACAAGCAAGTAGAGCCAGAAAAAGATGGAAGGACAGTGTTGCTGAAGATGCAAAACTAGCAGGAATTAGGAGTTGGAGAAGAACAGCTAGTAATATAATAGTGTTACCTTATTACATTAATATTAATTTCCAGCTTAATTTTCATTCAAATATCGAATCTATCTGTCAACAATTTCGTTGTACATTCTTAATCAGATATGCAATTTTTTTAAGTATTTGGATTGCTCAAACTAAAACGGTAGTCTGATTGAAACTTTCTGTACAATAATGTTTTTAATTTCTAAAAAAATTAAAATGTATTTGAAAATTTATAACACAATATGAAATGACAATAAACTTTATTTATGCATTCCTAATACAAATTGAAATTTTCAGTCTTCATTGTGACAAGAAGATAACAAGTTTGTTGATATTCTCATGTAAAGATGACAGTACTTGCCCCCAATCAATTTTTAAATATTTTCTAATTTGTATTAATTTTATTATTATTAAATATGTAAAATATATTAAATGTTATTTATAATAAAATTCAAATTAATCAATAAATCAACATTATTATGTAATATGTATTCATAAGTTGTTTCAACTTTATTAATATGAATAAAATATTTTTTCCTCAAGCGTATTATAATATTAATATTACGTTACCATATTGCCTATATAGTAAGAGGTCATTAAGTTACTAGTACGATAATAACATGATAATGTAGCATTTGATTATTATATACATCACTGGTGGCAGCACCAAACATAACTACAACATAAATAACAATAGGAATATTTTTTCACCAAAAGTTGGTCACATTGGCCACATTACATAATAATTAAGTATTTAATTTTTTTAAGCATAAATATTTGTTTAAAACTGAATAAAATATTGCTAAAATAAAATTGAATATATTTGTAAAGGTTGGCAAGGTGCAAAAATAAAATTATATACCTATTTATTATTGAAATTAGGAGAAGCTAAACCAAAAATTTGATTAACTAAAGTATTAAATATTAAATAAAACTTTATTCAAAAACTTGGCAGAACTATATTACATAAAATTACATATTTGTTATGCATGTACCAGAAGAATTTGTCTTGAAAATTTGATTAAAATCGTATAAATAGTAGGTATAGTCAAAATAAAATATTAAAAATTTATTTAAATAAATTTAACAACACAGCATAAGAATATGTTTTTGAAATTCTTATAAAAACTAAGTGAATATTTTCTGAAAATTGGATTGAATTTTGATAAATAGTATAGCACGTAATACATACACGTACAAGAGACTGCGTATGTTTTTTTTTTAAATATTTTATAGACATATCCATTTTTGTTTGCATATTATATATTCTAGTAAATTTATTATTAAGTTTTTTTTTTCTCTCGATCTCGATATATCTCGATATATCGATAATATATTTATCAATATATAAAACAGCCGTAAATCCATATTTGTCAATTTAAAAAACAAGATTAGAAGTATATGAGTAAACCCATATATAGACCACTTTGACATTATCACATAAATGATAAGAAAAAGGAATAATTCTTTTTTCACAGAAAGTTGGCAACACTGTATTTTATTAATATATAATATTATAGGCGCTAGGAGTATTTTCTGTAAAAATTTGATTAAAATCGGATAAATAATGTAGCCATAATAAATTTATGAAAATTTTAGTAATTTTTTTCTCGGAAAGTTGACAATACTGAATTTTATTAAAAATTACATAGTTTATGTGGGCACTAAGAAAATATTTTCTGAAAATTTGATCAAAATCGGATAAATAATGTAGCTACAATGAATTTTTTAAAACTTTAGTAATTTTTTTCTCGGAAAGTTGGCATCACTGGAAAAAAATAAAACCACATGACCATTTTGGGAACTAGGCAAATTTATTCTGAAAATTTCATTAAAATTGTTTGAACCGTCTAGGAGGAATTGCGATCACAAAATTTTGATTGACGATCGAGCTGACTACGCGATGCACATCCATACGCCCACATAAACTAAATTCGGATTTGTCATCTAGGGACTATATGAAGGATTTCTATATGCAATTTTTTTTATTTTTTAAAAATGTTACAGACACCGTACCAAACGCTATACCACTTTTCCTTGCAGTCAAAGTGGTAAAAAAAAGACGGTGAATAGTAATTTTTTCATATATTGTATTTTTATTTGAATCATAATTTTATTAAATATGTTTGTTTTAAATTAATGTTATGCGGATAATATAGCCTTTACTGTATATATTTAGATTTTTTCAGAAAATTTAGTTTTTATTAATATATTGTTATGTGACCAGCATTACCTCTGTGTATTACAGAAAGAATAAATATCGAATGTTATTTTTAACCCTAGAATGGTAACGTGGCGTCATATACGACGCCGTCTACCTTATAACAGTACGTGTGATGACGGGTTCTCTGCTGAAAAAGATGTGATTTACAGAACATAGACAACCTATCTGTACACAATGTGTTAATGATAATGTAAAAATGTGTGTTATAATTTGTTTAAATACATTTTATTGCTTCAGAAAGTAATTTATATGTGTCTAATTATATTATTTTGGATGGCGTCATATATGACGCCACGTTTCCAGTCATGTACTAATATTTAGCGTTACCACTCTAGGGTTAAATATAAAAAATATAAAAATAATAAGCAGTTATGAGGTTTATTATTATTAAAATGATATATAATCTATAATTATTAAAAAAAAATTATATATTTAATTTTATTAATCATTAATCTAATTAGAAAAACTTTGATATCGTGTATTATACAAAAGAAATAAATTAATAAGTTAATTATTTTATTATAAATAAAACATATACAAATATTTAAATTTAATATTATGGTAACTTTAAATAATTATTATACTAAATACTAGTGTTTATAATGTACATTATAATAGTAATTGATATTGTAAGATATTTGATACTTATATAATATTTTATATAAATTACATAATTTTATATATTGCAAAAATATTATATATGGCAGAAATGTACGATATTTATATATTCTTGAACAAAAATTCAAATATATATTTTTTGATTATACAGTTTGATTAATATAAATCCAGGGTATTGTATAAAAAGATAAAATCGGTATTAAAATTAATGAAAATCTTGTAGTTGATGGCAAAATTTTCGAATCTAAAATATATAAAATAGTTTTTAGAAATTTATAATAATATAAATAATTTTCAAACTTACTCGTTCCAGCAGAACTTATCCAATTAGCAAATTTCTGCATTCGTAGTTCCATCATTGTCAGATAGACAGTGGCATCTAGTGGTTTTTGTGTGGGGGCTTTTACGATACAACGTAATTCAAGTAAACCATTATGTTCGAGAAATAATTCTTTGGTTGCTGTAAATCGTGCTGATAAGGATCGTGTTATCAGGTTTTTGTCATCGGGTACAGAATCACTTTGTGTTAGAATTAACCGTGGATCTAACTGGAATTAACGGAAAATTCATATTTTTTTTATTAATTTATTGTTGAGTAATATGTTTTTAACAAATTAAATGCAAAGAATATTATTCGAATTTTAAATTTCACACAGATTTTGTAATGAGCTCTTATTAATTTTAAAGGGGACGAGGGTGGGTTTCTGATATTTGAACTTTTGGCGGAGTTACAGCGACCAATACAGACCAGGTAAAAACGTACAGATTGGGCAGTAAACCAGATTAGAAGTATATGGGTAAACCCATATATAGACCACTTTGACATTTCTCGGAAAGTTGGCAATCAATATTTTTAATAAAATTATAATTTATGTAGACACTAGAAGAAACTTTCCTGAAAATTTGATGAAAATCGAATAAATAATGTAGCCACAATAAATTTTTAAAAAAATATGTGATTTTTTTTCTCGATAAGTTGGCAATACTGTATTTTGTTAAAATTGAATAATTTATTTAGGCACTAGGAAATTTTTGTATGAAAATTTGATTAAAATCGGTTAAATAGTGGTCATAATGAATTTTCTAAAACTTTAGTAATTTTTTTCTCGGAAAGTTGGCAACACTGGATATTAATAAAATTATATAATTAATGAGAGCATTAGGGAAATTTTTTCAGAAAATTTGATCAAAATCGAATAAATAATGTAGCCAATATGAATTTTTATAAACTTTAGTAATTTTTTTCTCGGAAAGTTGGCATCACTGGAAAAAAAATAAAACTACATGACCATCTTAGATACTAGACAAATTTATCCTGAAAATTTCATTAAAATCGGTTGAACCGTCTAGGAGGAGTTGCGGCCACAAAATTTTGGCCTACGACCGAGCGAGCTGTCGACGCACATCCATACATCCACATAAATGTTGAAAATGTTACAGACACCGTACCAAACGCTATACCACTTTTTCCTTGCAGTCAAAGTGGTAAAAATATCGGTTTATTTCGGTTCAATATATGTTGAAACACGTGCGTTCACACAATTTTACTTTCCACGTCAGTTGTAGTTTTTTTTTTTTTTTCATTTCATTTTCGGAGTTTCGTAGCGTAGTCGTCTTAAGCGAAAGAGTATTTGGTTTGTTTTTTTTTGGTTGAATATTCAGTTATTTAAATTGAAAATGAAACTAGAGATCACTCTGAGGCAGGTGTATTTTTTTGATAATAACTTTGCTTTTAAATAATCTTTATATAGTTTAAATGAAAATACATTGGAAAATATTTGAATAATTAGAGGTAATTTTCATTTTTTCTAATTATAAATAAATAAAAATCCTGTATACAAGAATTTGTTACGTTAACATATGTTATCTTATTATTATACAAGTTGTTAAGCGGGCGTGAGAAGCGGGAAAAGCGGGAATTGTACGTGAATTTTAAATTGTACGGGAATGTACGGGATTTTTTTTGTTCGCCGTGAATTTTTTAAATGGCGAATTTAATTAAATCTTTATTGATAAAAAAAATGGAATCTGCATGTTCATATTTACACTTCACTATTTAAATCATGCGTCGCCATCTAAAAAATAAGGTAAATTTCAAGAAAATCATAACTTCGCACCAAAGCATCGCAAGTCTTTGAAATTAAGCGGAATTTACGTAGAAATATTTGAGTTTTAATGCCTGCTTGGTAAATTGAGTCAAATTTTTTATTTGTATACTATACACGTTAAAGTTTGGCAATTTTTAAAGTAAAAACATTTTTTTTTTTCTGCTGGGTGTGGTGAAGAGCGGAGTGATTCAAATGGTACATGTCTTGCATCACCTTAAAGACGAAACTTCAAATATTTTCGGACGCAAAATTACATTCAATTTCGATCAAAATTGGCCGAGTTATGCCGTTTTGAAAATCGGTGATTTTTCTGGTTCTTCAAGTGGCGCGTTTTTTTTTTACTAGTATATAATTAGTAAAATGTTGCGGAATACATGCAGAACTGTACGGGAAATGTACGGGAATTTTTTTTTTGCTAGACACTTTGTTATATAGGATGATTTATGACGTCTAGGAAAAACTATACCGGATGATTCCTATGAGTAATCTAAATAAAAAATTTCAAATAAACATATGTCCGAAAATGCTTTTTAGCGGAACTGTAGCCGTTAGAAGTTTATTACATATAACATCAATCGCGTTAGCCTTATTTATTATATCAGGAAGAAAAAACAACGTATGTGGTTTCAGCATGACGGTGCACCGCCTCTTAGAACAAGGGTAGTGACAACTTGGTTAAACGTTCATTTCCCTAGGAAATGGATTGGCCACGGAGTTACGGTTGCCTGGCCGCCAAGGTCCCCAAATTGGAACCCACTGGACTTTTATCTAACAAGCTATAAACTTCTGAATAATTGTAAAATTACTGATTGATTTTCTAACATTTTGTTTAAACACTAGTAAACCAATTTACTAGTTATGACTTACTGGGTCCCGACAAAATTTGTCTTCGATTTTTAATTATTGTAAATTGTTTATTAAATATTTATTTATGTGTGTACAAAAATTTATAAACTAGTAAATTGGTTTATTAGTGTTTAAACAAAATGTTAGAAAATCAATCAGTAATTTTACAATTATTCAGAAGTTTATAACTTGTTTTTTTTTTACTGATATATTAAATAAGGCTAACGCGATTGATGTTACATGTAATAAACTTCTAACGGCTACAGTTCCGTTAGAAAGCATTTTCGGACATATGTTTATTTGAAGTTTTTTTATTTAGATTACTCATAGGAATCATCCGGTGTAGTTTTTCCCCGACGTCATAAATCAGTCTGTATAATCAAAACATACATACAAATTGTAGGTATAAGTTTCGAATAATAAATTATATCATTATAATATATTATATACTTCTAATTATTATACCTTCGATTAATTAAAAATTATTATTATTTATATTACCTATATTATTATATCAATTTCGGTAGAAAATAAGATTTAAATACAAATAAAAACATTGAAAATATTTAAAAATTGGAACTGAACCGAAAACCGAAAAAAAAACGTTATTTTTGCCGGAACGGAAACTATATATATATATATATATATATATATATATATATATATATATATATATATATATATCGTCACCTTAGTACTACAACTAGGTAACTTACAATTTAACGATTACGAGTTATCTAGTCGGAAGTACTATACTTGAAATGGTCTACCGTATGCTACAACTAGATAACTCTAGTTCCTTCCATTGCAACGTAGGTGGTTAATACATCAACTAGATATCTGTTTCAATAAAGTGGCGTTGAGTGCTACAACTATGCAACTTGAGTTACCTAGTTGTACACTTGAAAATCCTTTAGAAGGGAAGTTATCTACTTGTGCGTCTTCTTATTCATGATAAACACGTGAGTACTAAAAATTGTGTTTTACGAGTTGTGTGTTTTCCGTAATAATTATGAGTTCCAGAGGGAAAAAAATTGTTGAAGCGGCTCTTCAGAATTTAGAATTTCAAACAAGTAAATATTAAAACAGTTATTCTGCATGCTTTTTAACACAAATACATATTTTACAACTTGAAAATTGAGAGGTTATGTTTCAAAATCTTTGATAATAATTTTCTGTTCTGATTTGTCTATGTTAAAAAAAAAAATGAGAAATGTGTTTTTAATCGTCAATCACACGTAATTAAAGTACTAACAGCCGGTTTTATAAAACAAATTAACATCGAATTAACCTAACCACAAATTAAGCAAAACAAAAAGGCATTTGATTTTGTTTTACTAATGCATTTATATCTATAAACACCATCAATCTGATGAGCTTTTGTTTTACTTAATTCGTAATTAGCTAATTCGATATTAAGTCTGTTTTATAAGACCTGCTGTATGTCAGAAAAATTAATTACAGATTTTACTCGGGTTCTAAGAGAACGACCACCTGAAATTGACCCAGTGCCTTCTACGTCAAATGCGAATATTATTACTGACAATTATTTCGATCCAGAATCAAAAATTGAGGCTTTTTCACCCGACGTGTCTGAATATGAACCATCACCAGCTGATTCAGATGCGGACTCCGCAGAACAGGCGACTTTAGAGTATGTAATGGAAAATGAAGTTGTTAACTCCGGGCCTTTGTACGAAGAACGGGAACTGGAAGGTATGCAAGAAATGCCTTCACGCACTGCTAATCCTAGGAAACGATTAAGGCGTCCCGAAACGTGGAAAAGAAATGTTTTGAAGAAGAGACGACAATGTGGAGAAAGCTATGTTTCGACTAGAGGAAAACATGTACCTGGTGCTGCCATGAAAGATCCATGCGGATTCAAATGCAGGAAGTAGTGTAATCAGAAATTTTCAGTAGAAGAAAGATTAGAGATTTTTCGAAGATATTATAATTTAGAGACATATGAGAGGAAACGCGATTTTATTCATTGTAACACAGATAAAATTGTAAAAAAAAGCACCACATCAACAGACTCGAGAAGAAATTTCACTGTGGTGTTTTATTTACCACTAAACAACGAAATAATCCAAGTATGTAAGACCATGTTCCTAAGTACAGTTGGAATTCGCAAAGGTGTTGTAGATATTGCTATGACAAAGCGAACAACAGAAAATACCAGTGAAGGAGACAAAAGAGGCCGGCATGTAAAGAAAATTACTTCTTCTGAATCCTTGAATGGCATAAGAAAACACATTGACAGTTTTGCCGTTGTTGATTCCCATTATTGTCGCTCAGGAACAAAAAGAAAATACTTGGATCCGTCTCTCAACATCACAATGATGCATTCTATGTACAAATTGGTATGCAAAGAAAATAAGTGTGAAGCCTCTAGTCTAGCCACATATAGAAAAGTTTTCACGGAGGAATACAATCTAGGGTTTCATTGTCCAAAAAAAGACCAATGTCGCATATGCATGGCGTACAATAGTCCCGGAAATGATAAGGATGCAAGTAAAGCAGAATATGACTGCCATCTTTTGGCAAAAGACAGGGCCAGAACTGAAAAAGCAAAGGATAGAGAGCAAGCAAAACATTCAAATGGGGCATTTTTGAGTTGTAATTTTGATCTCCAGCAAGTTCTCTTGTCCCCCACTGACCCTACAAACAATGCTTTGTTTTATAAGCAGCGATTTAAATCGTTTAATTTTACGATTTACGACGTTAACACAAAACGAGGAGACTGTTTCATGTGGAGTGAAGTACAAGGAAAACGAGGCAGCTGTGAGATAGCAAGCTGCCTTTATCAATATTTTAAATCACTTTCTGCATCAGTGAATCACATTTCCTGCTTCAGTGACAGATGCGGTGGACAGAATCTAAACAAATTTGTTGCTGCAATGTGCCTCACTGCTGTTCAAGAACTACCCAACATAGAAACCATTGATCTTAAATTTCTAATTGTGGGCCATAGCGAAATGGAATGCGATTCTATGCATTCGGCCATAACGACAGAACAGAAAAGAGTAGGTAAGGTGAACTGGCCTGCGGATTGGCGAACCATTGCCCGAAGTGCCAGAAGGAAAGGTGACAAACCATACAATGTTCATGAAGTTACCCATGAAAACATAATAGATTGGAAATCTCATCTAGAGCAGCATATGGTTATCAGAAAAGAGGATGAAAATCATAAACAAGTTGCCTGGCAAAAAATAAGCTGGTTAAATTTCACAAAAAGCAGACCACTTATCATACGTTTCAAAGAAAATTTTGACGAAGAATTTAGGATTCTTGATTGTAACAAGAGAACACGGGCCAGTGATAAGAAGGTACTATTATCAGAGACACTAAAACCTCTACACAAGTCTCTAATTCCCATTACAAGCGAAAAATACAACAATTTGAATTCTTTATTTACGTTATCCCCTCCAGCACTGGGACTAGAATACCGCCCATTTTACGAAAACCTGCCACATCAGGGAGACACCAAAAAAAGTGGAACTAAACAGCAGAGATTGTCGGAAAGGGACACAGATTCTGACAACGAATAAAGTGATTCTTTTTTTTTTATTATTTTTCAACTTATTATAAATAATTTTTTTAGTATAGCTTGTTTCAATAAAATCTCTTTTAATTGCTTTTTCTCTGTTTATTGTGAAGTATAAATGTGGATAACTTTTTTTAAATCTATTTTAAAGTCAGTGTAACAAATAGATATCTCATTTTTTTCAAAAATTTGGCAATATAAAAAAATTTTGTATATACAATTCAAAATATATGCCATTTCTCATTCAGTCAGCGACCACACACAAGAATATAATAAAAGGGCTATTATCTGTGGCATGGTGCTTTTTATGCATATTTTCAAGCCGGGTTTCCCAAAAATGTGTTTTTTCAACTTACCTAGTTGTAGTACTAAGGTGACGATATATATATATATATATATACTGAAAATTTTACGGGTTTACGGTATAGGTTAAAATTAGTAATTTTTAGGAACTCAGACGAACACTAGTGACGTCTCCGATGATAAATAAGTCCATCAAATATGTCTCACTCACCAACATCAAGAACCTCTCAAATAAACTAACAGCACTATTTAAGAAAGATAAAAATATCAGGATTGCGTTAAAAACCAGGAAAACCATCTCTAATCTACATACCAAAGTAAAAGAAAAGTCGCCTGCTTTAACAACAATTAATACGGTGTATGCCATTCAATGTTCCTGCAACAAATTTGATATTGGTACCTCAGCTCAAAACCTCAAGCATCGTATTACTCAACACCGCAGTGATCAGACTAAAACGAACAAAATGTGCAGCTTAGCTTTACATATACGTAAAACTCAACATCTAGCAGATTATGATAATCCTGTAATATTAGAGACTGAACAAAACTACTTCAAGAGACTAACATTGGAATCATATCACATTTCAAAACACAAAAGTGAGGTTATTAATAATAAGAATGACGTGAGGAACGCATTAACTACTTACTCCAACATAATGACACTATAGTTCATTCGCGTTAAGAAATTAGTTAAGGAAAGATAGAAGCCAAAGTGACCTTGAATGTGATTGGCTGAAAACACAGACAAGATTAGACACACGAAATATAATTATCTATCTGAATTATTTTTTATACATTAGTTCGTGCACTTCGTACAAGTACGGCAGTTTACGGTACAATATCAGTGTGTGTGTGTATTCAAATATTTTATTCAAAAAAAATTTCAAGCCAAAACCGTGTAAAATGAGTGATAACGAGATCCCATCTACATCAAGTGGATATAAAAATCCGTTACTGTTTTTTGGCAATGTGAATCTGTCTTTTAGTTACTTATTTCTTAACGCGAATGAACTATAGACCACAAAAAAATTCTTTTCAATCAAACTCACTAAATCTTTTGCAAGCTATATTACATTATAAATCTTTATTTAAACTACAAAAATTAAAAATCAACAAATTTTATAACTGTTACTCCACATAGCCCCTTTTTATTTATTTATTATTATTTTTAGGTTCAAAAATAATTTTTATAAAAAAAAATATTTTTTTTTTTAAATTTTGTACCTCTGTTAAAACTTGTGTTTTTTGATGAGATTCAAAATTAACAGTTATTATAATTTTTCTAATTTTCCAAAATCATTTTTTTACAATCTCAAACTATAAATATTTTGTGTGTTTTTACGTATTTAAAATTTTTAACAAAGATAGAAATAAGTATTATATTCTCATTTAATTTATTATTTTATTTTATTTATTATTATTTTTAAAAACAGACGACCTTCTATTTTAAAGGTTTTATTAATTTTTTTTATTCTCTTTTATTTTCGTTATTCATGAATTAAGAAACCAGAAACATTTTCCGAATATTAACAATAGCATACACTCATGTCATAGGTACATGTTAGTTATAAAATATTTTTCTACAGAACATATAATCTAGTTTGTTACTATGTTCTATGTGCAATTCTTGTATATTTTTCTTATATTCAGTGTTAACCCTGAAGAAGCCAAAAATCTCTTGGCGAAATATTGGCCAAAGCAATAAATTGATATAATGCTTATGTTTGCATTTTACTAATTTCAACCTATACCGTAAACCCGTAATATATATATATATATATATATATATATATATATATATATATATATATATATATATATATATATATCTCGGCATTCAATACATATCGTTGTTTTTGGGATAATCTGTTCTTAAATTTTTGTAAAACGTAATTTTTTGACAATCGCCGGTCAAGGCCCATTATGATAACGGCCCACCGAGGAAAGCCCGGTGCCCCGGTGGGTCAGTCTAACTCTGTCTGTACCTACTATATTTTGTAAATATATTTGCATATAATTTTATATAATTAGCATTTAAATTATATTGATGCAACTGGAAAAATATGGAAAATTTTTTAAGCGCAGATGCAATATTTTTATTAAATAAACAGAAATGTCTATTTTGTATAGCAAATACAAATTTTACAAGAAATAAAAGTTACGATTGCGTGCAGGTTTAATTTGATAAAAATTATTGTTTAAATTTAATTGAAAAATGTGAACTATTTTGGTGTAATGCTATTTTTCCTATGTTGTTGAAAAGTTATGTTTAATTTTTTTTGTATGTAAAAAATGGTTAATTAATTTTTGTTATAAATGAATTAAAGTTATGGCTACAAATAAAACATATTCATATATTTGACCTTTTATTAAATAAGCCAATAATAAGTTACATAAAAATAAATAATATATATAAATATTCGAACGTGGAAATTATATTTAAAAATTTGTATTAAAATTTTACAAGAACGACAAATATATACCTCTGCACAAATAGACGAGCAGATAAATTCTAACTTCTACTACATATTGTGAGAACGCGATAGTTTCTCATAAAGAAATATGATAAGTGTGTAACGTTAGATGTGCCTTATCTCTAATGCCTCGTGCGGTAACATTATACAGATAATTCCTCCCGCGCTACATGAAACTATCTCTTATTGTATATTTTAATTTTTTTGCCTATCATACTTCTTTTTACAAATTTTAATTATTCTAATAAAAATACAATTTAGTATAATTATTGCTAATATTACAATAACAATATAATTAGCATGCGAATAAGAATGTTTTAATAGGATTGGTTTTAATTCTCCTAAATTAATTTTCTCCAATGATTTAGTATTAACAGTTTTATTTAGTATTTTACTAGGTACCATTTACATCAAAATTAAATTTTATAATGTTGCCATATGATTTTCGAAATATAATTTTTTTTATTTTGTTTGATATTACTAGTGAAAGTTAGTTTTTCATTTTCTGGCAATTTAGATCTTTAAATGTTTACATAGTTTTTTTTATGCTCTTTCCGAATTTGCAATAAAAAATAGGTGTTTCATTTCGAGATATTCTGCTGAAAAGCTTAAAATTGGTCACCCAGTACTAAATTCTTATGATACGCTTGAAGAAAAAACATTTTATTCATATTATTAAATAAAGTTAGAACAATTAGTAAATACTTATTGACTTATTTGTTAATTTGAATTTTATTATAAATAATATTTGATATAGTTTACATATTTAATAATAATAAAATTAATGTAAATTGAAAAATATATAAAATTAATTTGGGTAAATGCCGTCATCGTTACATTAAAATATAACAACAAACTATTTTATTATCTTCTTGTCACAATGAAGACTGAAAATTTCAATTTGTATTAGGAACGCATAAAAAAGGTTTATTGTCATTTCATAGTGTATTATAAATTTTCAAATACATGTTGATTTTTATAGAAATTAAAAAACATTCTTGTACATAAAGTTTCATTCTGACTACCGTTTTAGTTTTACGCACTAGTACAAGAGTTTGACCAAACCAAACACTTGGTGTAAAAATTGAAAATGTGTTAAGTGTTTGGATTGGTCTAATTCTTTTGCTTTTGCGTAAAACTAAAACGGTAGTCTGAATAAGACTTAATATTTTAATTAAATTTAAAATAATAATCATGTAAAACCAGATACTGACAAATTGTATTTAAATTAAAACTTCATTCAGATTGCCAAAACAGTTTTACGATTTAGTTTCAGTTTCATGATTTAGCACAGCGCAAAAACTTGACCATTCAGATTGCCTGTATGTCTAAATGAATTTTCAGTTACGCCTGCGCAGTGATAACAATTTAAATGCTGTTAGAAATCATTTCTGATACTTCTATTTACGTTGTATATATGCTAAACAGTTATTGGTTATCTTTAGTAGCGTATCTTTTTTTGTGACAGTTTAAGTTGTTTTGTTTTGTTAAATATTTATTAAAAATAATTTATGATTATACAAAATAAGACTTGTATAATTATTTGGAAACATTTAGAATAGTATAAGACAGAAATATAATTTTACAAATTGATAAGATGAAATTACCATTTTCTTGGTTTTCGCTAATTTTTCTTCTGATGTGTCTAAAATAAATGTTATTTTTAGTACATTTAATACGCGTCTTCAAAATAATGTTAATTTTATGTTCCAAACTGCTTATTTACATATTATAAATTTGAAGTTTCTTACATAAAAACTGATAAACATCGTTATCTTTTGTTACTACGAAATTTGATTGTTCTGTCTTAAATCATAAGTGAATTTTAGTTAAGAAACCAAGGTTAGGTCAGACTTTGGCTGCGATAAAACAAAATTTGCTAATGAATTTTGAATTTTTTTCAATTGGCAATGTTTTCCTATAAGCTCACATGTAGTTTGGTTCATACTAGGTCTGCGCTAAAACATAACACTGATTTCACTAGGGAAAGAGCAATTTGAATGAGGCTTAACAATATTTAAATTAATCATTAATAAAAAGAGAACTACAAAAATTAAATCGCTACAATATGAATACGAATATGTTTTTTTTAAATTTCTACTCTGAGGAAAAATTTTCAATTTCGCATTCATCGGGTTTCTCCTTTGTATGAGAAAGGATATGTACTTTTAAGTTTCCCCTTACAGTAAAAGTTTTCTCACATTTCACATTTATGAGGTTTCTTCTTTGTATGAGAACGGATATGTTTCCTTAATTTTCCACTATCAGTAAAAGTTTTCTCACATAATGTGCATTTATGAGATTTTCTTTTCTTTACAGATTCATCATTTTCTTCCGAGCTGAAAATATTATTTTTCTTCAAATCTCTACTAGCTTGCCAATGTTTTATATCGATTTCATTCTCAAAATCCGAATATTCTTCCTTAATTATTATTTCTGAATGTAAATCTAAAGATTCTGATTTCAAACTTTCTTCAAATTTAATATTCGTATCAGTTTCCAATTTTACTTCTTCAATGTAATCTTCAGTGATAGCTTCTTCTTTCATACAAACAGCATCAACATTTGTATTATTTTGTAATTCTAAATTTTTTTCAACTTTAATGTTTATGTCAGTTTCCAAATCTAGTTTAATGTATTCTTCATCAATATTCTCTTCTTTAATTTTGCTTTCAATTTTAAATTCGTGTTCCATAACTTTACTATTTTGCGATTGTTGTTTTGAATATCGCTTTAAAATTTCTTGCGATTTAAAACATTTTTCTACAAATTTATACGTTTCATTTAATCGAACAGAACAAACTGAGCAAATACAATTCGATAACTTTTTAGTACATTCCAACTAAAAATATAAATTAAAATTATATATTACATATAATACAAATTACCGGTTTAAAGGGATCTTAATAACGAAATATATTTCTACTAGTAACACCAAGTCCCTATGATATTTTACTAATATTTGATTTATTTGTGAGATCTAAATCCCAATACAAGCTATGTGAATACGTACGTTACTTGATTATGAAGTAACAAATGATTAAAAATACAAGACGAAATTTTTACGAGCCTGAAAACAGACAACAATATTTTTTCTCATAATAGCTATTCCCAACTACTCTTTTAGAAACAAATTTTAGTTTAGCAAAAACATATTATAATAATTAATAAACTTATTATAAGTAAACCTAATAAAATAATTATTGTTTTATGTAATTTTTATTGTAAATGTACATGTATTCAAATTAAAACTTATTTTACATAAGTTTTAATTAAACAAAACCAACAAACGAATTAAAATTTGAAATACTCTAAATTAGGTTAAGTTAAATTTGTCTGTTCTCAAAAATTATGAAAGAGACAATAAATAAATGACTACTTATCAATTTCTAAGCATATAATTTCGTTTCGTGGACCTGGTTAAAGCTAGTATTTTACTTACAATTTCCGACGCAATAGCTTCCAATTTGTATGATAACAATACATTATCCGAATCCATTATAGTTAAAGTAAATGTTATATTATCACCACCAGCACATAATCGACAACGTTCTTCATTTAAATGTTGTTTTAATATTATTTGAGATGCGAAACATTGTTTTATAAATACATAAGCATCATTCAACCGAACAGCGCAAATTGTACAAATACCATTCGGTAATTTGATCTTGCAATCTACCTAAAATAAGAAAAGTATAACATTCAGATACAATAATGTATATTACAATCAAAACAAATTAGTTCATTCTTACAATTTCTGACATAATTGTTTCCAATTTATCTACGGAACGTTTGCCATCTGAATCCAGATTAAGTATAGTGAACAATATATTTTTATCACTTTTACATAATTGACAATGTTGAATAAAATTATTCATGATTAAAATTAAAATTTCTACCTAAAAAGCTTCTCACTATAAGTAAAACATAAAAATATTGTATTTGAGAGTATTAGAGGTTATCTTACAAAAATCTGACACCAATCCAATTGGCCAGACAAATAATGTGTAATATTTCTAGTTTAAAAAGAAGAAGAATAAATAGCAGGAAATAATAAATTTTTAACATTTGTACATAATTGACAATGTTGCATAAAACTATTCATGATTAAAATTAATTTTCTACCTAAAGAACTTCTCACAATAAGTAAAATATAAAAATATAATATATTTAATAGTATTTGAGATTAAGACAAATCCAGTTGGCCAGACAAATTTTGTGTAATGTTTCTTTTATAAGAAAAAGAAGAAGTATTTTTGATGAACGCACCCACAGAAACAGTGCTATTTATTTAAATATAATTTATCACTTAAATTATTAATAAATTAAATATAATTTATCACTTTTTTTACATGATTATTATTTTAAACTAAATTTAAATGTTATGTAGAATAATGTTTATTTTAATTACTATAAAAATCCACATGTGATTTGAAAATTTATAACACAACATTTAGCTGGCCAACTAGTTTCAGAAATAAACAGATGAACGAATACCGATTACTAATGACCATTTGCGATATGCAATCTAACTTCGTACTTGGATAATCGTTATAATATTGATATTTATCTATCAAATACTATATCAGTTTTGAAAACTACACACTATATAAAAATAAACATGTTTATGTTTATAAAATTTTGTCGCTTATGCGTTAGTTACGAAGATATCTCATCAACTTTGAGTAGTGTAGATTCAGATAACCTAACATTCTTAGACAAATTCAATTTTATTGCACCAGGCATTGTGAGTATTACAATTGTTTAAATGAATAGCTTGATTAGTAATTTAAATGTGTTTTTTTTTAGCTGTACACTCATAATAATTTATCAAACGGCATATGTACAAAGTGTAGTATACAGTTAAATGAAGCATACACATTTATACAGAATTGTATTCGCTCACAAGAAATATCTAAAAGATATTTAGAACAAATACAAAGTGGAGAAGATATTAAGCAGCATAACAATAGTAAAATAGTAGTACAACTCATCAAATTGGAATTAGATAAAAAGGAACGAAAAAATTATAAAGATTTACCTGTGAAAGTTGAGAATACAACAGATGCACTTTGTGAAGAAAATATTGACAAATACAATGATATACCAATGAATTATGATAAAGAATCTACTTTCATTATAAAAGAAGAAACCATTAACGACTATAAGCATGATTCCGAACTTACTGAAATAGATGTCGAAGACGATTTTAAACCATTCCGTAATGATTTCGAAGCAGGAATGGCTGAGGCAAGTTCCAAAGATACTGAAGTAAATCAACGTCAAACCAGCGATGCAGTTTACCCAGAAATTTCAAACACTAAAGATGAAAAAGAAATCATTGCATTTGATGAAGAAAATTGTGACGTACATAATGATATACAAATGAATTATGACAAAGAATCTATTTCTATAAAGCAAGAAAACACTACGGATTTTAAAGATAATTCTGAACTTAATGAATTACATTTCGAAGATGATTTCAAACCATTCCGTAATGATTTCAAAGCAGCAATGACAGAAGAAAGTTGCGATGATACTGAAGCAAATCATCATCAAGCAACCGATGAAGTTTATCTAGAAATTACAAAAATAAAAGATGAAAAAGAAATTATTGTATTAAATGAAGAAAAAAATGACATATATAATGATATACCAAAGAATTATGACAAAGAATCTACTTTTATAAAACAAGAAAACATTACAGAGTGTAAAGATAAGTCCGAACTTACTGAAATCAATTTTGAAGATGATTTCAAACCAATTCGTATTGCTTCTGAAGCAGCAAAGATTGAGGCAAACTACGATGTTGTTAATTCACTTTTATATTTAAAGAACAGTAAATTTAATGGCTTTAGTTCTGCTGAATGTAGATTGGCAAACAACATTAAAATAAAATGTAATTTAGAATTGGAACGCTTACAAGCCAATGTCAATGAAATACTACTAGGAGCTGATGTCAAAATTTCTGAAATTACTAAACATACTGATAACAGTAACAACGATTGTCTACAACCTGGAACATCTTTTGAAAACAGTCGCAGTGATGATTCGAACATAAAAACATACAGTCAGGTACGCACAGAAAAGAAACGGAGTAACAACGATTGTCTACAACCTGGAACATCTTTTGAAAACAGTCGCAGTGATGATTCGAACTTAAAAACATACAGTCAGGCACGCACACAGAAGAAACGGTTCCAATGTAAAATATGTGAAAAAGTTTGGGTAAGAAAATCAGATTTGAAATTACATATGCTTACACATTCACAAGAAAAACCTTATAAGTGTGAAATTTGTAAAAAGACCTTCAGTCAAAAGGGCAATTTGAAAACACACATGCGTACACATACAAAGGAGAAACCTTATAAATGTGAAATTTGTAATAACAGTTTTGTTCAAAATATCAGTTTAAAATTACATATGCGTACGCATACAAAAGAAAAACCTTATAAGTGTGAAATTTGTAATAAGACCTTTAGTCTAAACGGCAATTTGAAACAACACATGCGTACTCATACACGGCAGAAATCTTATAAATGTGAAATTTGTAATAAAAGTTTTAGTCATAAATGCAATTTAAAATCACATATGCTTACGCATACAAAAGAAAAACCTTATAAGTGTGAAATTTGTAATAAGACTTTTGGTCTAAAGGGCAATTTGAAACAACACATGCGTACTCATACACGGCAGGAATCTTATAACACATACACGAAATAAACCTTTAATTTGAAATTTGCAATTAAAACTTTTACTAACAGTACCAACTTAAAACAACATTTTTATACACATGTAAGAATAAATCTATTATATTTATACTTTTATGTTATATGTTAAAATAGTTATGACAAAAAATTATTGTATTTTGCAACAACTAATAAATTGTATTAGAGAATATAAATATTAGTAAAAAATTTATTAAAATTTTGTAAAAAAATGTTTATAAGTTTATTATTTCTTGACTTTTTGTTTTTATGTGTGATATTCCTATTCAAATATACGTAAACTAAAATTTAAGGAAAATATTAGTGCTTTTTAGAATACAGCTAGAGTTGGCAGATAAAACCAGTTTGGTTGAAACAATGCACCTTTTTCATCTAAATTTAGTCCCAGTGGTTTTTATTGAAAATATTCAAAAATCATGCTCATTTATGAAATATTATCAAAAAATATTATTATTAAATAAAATTAAACATTATATACCAATTATCAGTTTATATACATGCATTTTTATAAACATATCACAAAATAATTTAAAAAAAAACTCAAGTATGTCTGGTCCAAAGATAAATAATTATATCTTTTATCAAGAGCACCCTAATAGCACTAAGAATTGTCTAGTAAATTCATTTGTCAATAATGGCTGTAAGTACGTATAACAAAATGATTGTGAGAAAAATAATTTTAATTTCATCTGTTCTTAACATAGTTATTTATTTTTAGAAGCAAAATAGGAACTAATTTCTAACCGATCTGTGTGATAAATTTTGTCAATAAAATAATGGAACAAATATTTTCGACAATAATAAATCAGATTTTGTTTGAATGTTAAACTAATCACTTTAAATTTCTGTAATGTTTTGTAGTAAATATTTTTCTTAAGTTTAACGAATAATCATTTATTTAATTTATATCTATCGCGCAATAATTGTAAGTCGATACTAAGTTTCTAAATCAGGTTTTATTTTGTAAAATTACTATATTTAATGATATAATTATAAATGTGAACAAAATAATTACCGATTCATTTGCTCTAAAAAATTATTTTAGTATGTTTTTAATTTTAAACAAAAAATTTAGAATTGTTTTACGTAATATTTGTAAGAGTAAGTTTATATAAAACAAAACGAAAAATTATTAAAATTTAATATAGGTACTCTAAATTAGGTTAGCTTAAATGTGTTCTGTTCTCAAAACTTATGGAAAAAAAAAATTAAAAAAATGTTTTCTTAACAAGATAGTATTTGACTTACAATTTTCGATGCAATGATTTCCAATTGGTATGATAACAATACATTATCCGAATACATTGTAATTTAAATTAATATTATATTTATTACGACCGGCATATAATCGACAAATTTCTTCATTTAATTTTTTTTAAATATAATTTTAGAATCTAAACATTATATTATAAATTTTCCAAGCATCATTTAATTGGACAGCGCAGTGCAAATACCATTCAGTATCTTAATTCTACAATTCATTAAAAGAGTAAAATATTAAAAAATACTAATGTACATTACAATCAAAACAAATTAGTTCATTCTTACAATTCCTGGAATGATTGCTTTCAATTTATCTATGATAAGTTTGCCATCTGAATCCAGATTAAGTATAGTTAAAGAATACATTTTGTTAATTGTACATAATTGGCCATATTGCATAAAACAATCTATGATTAGAAATAAATTTTCTACCAAAAAAGTCTTCTTGTAATAAGTGAAACACAATAATATTGTATTTGTTTATATTAAAGACTCACCTATAAAACCTCTCATGATGTCAATTGGCCATCTGAATTTTCTGTAATGTTTCTAGTATAAGATCAGTGCCTCTAATTGTCAAATTTATAATTAATTATTTATTTTTTGAAAATTATTATTTCGGGTTTTTTAAATACGGATCTAACAAGATTAAAAATATATTCTTAGACCACTTTGACATTATCTCATAAATACTAAAAAATAGGAATAAAAAGTTTAAACCTTTTCAGCAAAAATTGGCAGCACTGTTCCAAAATTTAATTTTGTAATTATTGTACATATTAAAAAAACTATCCTGAAAATTGGTTTTAAATCGTACAAATAGTATGCATTAAATAAATTTTTAATAGTTTTTCCGGAAAATTGGCAACATTGTATTATAATTAAATTATTTAATCCTTTCAAACAAATATTTATTTAAAACTGGATAAAATGTAGCTAAAATAAAATATTAATATATTTTTATAAGTATATTATTGAAATTAGGAGAATCTAGTCTGAAAATTTGAATAAAATAAAATAACAAATTGTATATAAAATTCTTTAGACACAGGGATATTGCTAAGTACATTTATTTCTTAGACATATTGCATATTCATATATAAAAAACACATTTTTAGACACGTTGTATATAGCTGGATTTTTTCAATTCTTAGATACACTGCATATTTATCATAGACTAAGATTAGATATATGAGGATTGCCTAATATATTTCGTGATTAGAGAACAAAAACAAATATTTATGAACGAAAATGGCTTTAATGTTTTTCAAAATATTCTCCATGAAGATCAATACATTTTTTGCGTGCGTTTGAACGAATTTTCGAAGCCCTTTTACCACTCCGATTTAGGTACCTCTAAAACATGCATTTTGAACACATCAACCGCTCCTTCAGTGTCGAAAAATGTTGAGCTCGCAATTTACTTTCGATGTGCGAGAATAAAAGAAGTCATTGGATGCCAAATCAGGAGTATAGGGCGAATGACCCATCAAATTGATGTTTTGAGTGCTCAAAAGTCACTTGTTCGGGCCGAGATGTGATATTGTCGTGGTGGAGAATGATTTGTCTTCGGCGGTTGATTTTTCTTATTTCTCCGAAGACTTGTATACCATTGTATACCATTCAGAATTGATCGTTTTACGTTACACCAATAATACGTTTGCGACATGTGCAGTTTTTCCGAAGAAAAAACAGGCGACCATTTGCTTCAAAATGCTTCGTGCGCAAAAAACTTTTGTTGGATGTAATTCATCTTGACAAACCCACACAGTCGACTGCTGTTTATTTTTGTACTCATCACTCATACGTGTAGATCTACGATCTACGTCACCTGTCACGATATCATAGACATGTTTTAAAGCACCGCGGTCGTATTTTTTGAGCATTTCTTTTGACCAATTGACACGAGTCGTTTTTTATAAGTTTATTATTTGAATAATAAATAAACTTATTAAATCTAAATATAATTTTAAAAATATCATTATTTTTACTGAAATTACTATAAAAATAATAAAAATATATGATTGCATTTAGTATTTAGTACTGTAAGTAAATTTTAATGGAAAAACATATTTCAAGTAATACTGGTACTTGTAGTTCAAATAATTTTTAAAACTATTTAATATTTAAATACCTACTTTTTTAGTTCTGGGCTCCGCTATGCATATGCATATTGCACAAAATAATAATTTGTTATAATTGAAACAGTCCGTAAATTAATCCGAATCATTCTTATCCTGAGTATTATCATTGTCTTCATCATCATCATCATCATCATCATCATCATAAGTTCTATATTCCTGTCTTTTAACTTAGCACTCATTGTGTATTTTCAACATGTTCATTATTTCGTTCCTCTTCTTTCACTTCACCGTCAACTGCTTGCGATTTCTTCTGCATGAGAATATCAAGAGGAAAGCGCGTTTATCGATATTATTCATAACACTTTCCTGTTTCCGGACCAGTATCCTGATGATCGATGTTTTTCTGCTGCATACGCACCGCGTCGCGCGTTGAATAACTGCACTGCAACGCAACGCCACGTGTAGCAATTGTCGTTAAACTTCGTTCACGATTCTTGTCCAAGATATCGGGCTTGGTGCGAATGCTTGCTTGTTCTTTCCTCGAAAATATTAAACACATTAGGGTATAGTATTTGTTTTTTTGCTTAAATCGCCATTAATTTATTTTGAAGAACTAATTAAATCATTGGTTAATTTGTTGAATAAAGAAAAATGCATTGACCTTGCAAGGAGATTTGAACTCGGGACATTTTGCTTTCGCGGCAACTGCGCCACAAGATCACAACGACAAGATAATGCATTTTTATAAATTTTAACTGGTTATGATAAACTCATGAATTTAATCCAGTCGAGTACATCAAAATAAATTAATGGCGATTTAAGCAAAAACAAAATAACTATAACCTAATATATGAATAATACGCCATGTGTAATTAAAAATATAATATATCAAACAGATATTAATTGAAAAAAAAACCTTTGTATTTCTTAAACATGAACCGAACCATAATATTTCAAGACTATAGAACCAAAACTTAAAACAGCACCAATCCGAACCTTTTACAATTAATCATATATTATTAACAAGTTCGGAAAATAATTGTACATTTAACATTTTAAATTCATTATTTCATTTTATATTTAGAAGTTTTAAATATTTTTTTAAATATATTTTAAATAAAACACTATTTTTAACATAGTAAAACATCTTTCAGAACTTATTATATTAAAATAAAACGGCTTTAGATTTGTATTGTTTTGTATTAATATTCAATGTGCTCAACGTACGTCTTCATCAGGAACAAAAGAAACAAATGATATTTATAGTAAATAAATAGAACATGGGAACAAGTTACCAGGTAACAAAATACAAATAACTATTAGCTCATAAAATTTATATATTTTTAATTAAAACAACGATTTAAATAAAATTTGACTTCCTTTAATTAAAATTTATAAATTTTATAATCTATGTACTTACTTGTACTTTGTTACCTAGTAACTTGTTATCATGTTCTGTTTATTTTCTATAAATGTTATAAATGTTTGTCGAAACGTCAACTATTAATAAATATTAATAAAGCCGTTTCAGTTTAATCTATTTCGGTTTAAATATGACATTTATTATATTTTATTTTTATTTTATTTTGTATATTATACATATTATCAAATCAATCAATACAAATGTATCATTTCTTTAATTTATTTCTGATTTGTTAATTACTCATTATTTCGACATTTCTAAGATGAAATATTTAAAAGCTAAAATAATTTTGTTATTTAAAAAAATAGCAAAAAATGTGGTTTTTTTTTTGAAAAAAAGAATTTTTTTAAATTTTTTTAATACAAAAAAATTCAAAAAAAGTTATATTATTCTACATAGGATATTATATCTCAGGTATTTCTTCGGTACATCGTTCGGTAATTATCGTTTTTGTAGAAAATAGAGCCAGTTAAAAAATATACTATTTTTTTATTTTAAATAAATCAATTAATAATATTAAATTTATTATTGAATTATTAATTCAACATTGATTATGTAATTTTCCGAACAGTCAGTTACAATAAATAAGTTGTATTAAACGAATAAATTCAATATTAAGTTTAACATGTTTTGTATTTGAGCTACGTGTCTGAACATAGCAATTAGAACCGTGTGAATTAACGTTAATTCAATTTTATGATCATGCAGCGGTAATTGATTCAATATATGATTATCTAATAATGAAAAAAATATTTGAAATACGGATTTTGCGTATAGTTTTATTCATTAATACACTGAAATATTTTCTTGACCTAACCTAACCTAATACGCTTTTTTTAAAGACATTCCTAATATTCATAATATTAATTTTAATTTAATTCTATTTCATTTGGTTATTCGATAAATTGTTTTTCGGTGAATTGGTACTTCGGTGAATTTGTCTTCGATGAATTATTTTCGGTGAACGGTTTTCGGTGAATTGTCCGGATACCGATTTGGATAAGTAATGCAGACAAACCTATATCAATATCAATCTTACTTTTAATTTGAATATTTTAAATTTATTTTAAGTTTATACTGTTTGCACGATTTAAAATAAATTTTCAGGATAGATTCTTTTTTATACATAATAATTTTAAAACCTAATTTCTGTGCGCAGCTAGAACTTTTGGTAAAAAAATATAATATTTTAATTCGTATTTCTTAGTATTTATGTGATAATGTCAATATCTAATACAGATATTAGATAAACAACATAATCTACGTAAAAGGTTATTCAAAGAAATTATTGACATTAAAATCCAAATTATATATTAATAACAAAAGGCGTAGAAGGTCATATTTTATTTTCGATTTTTACATGATTTATTTTTCTTGATTGTGGTGAAAAAAAATTGTCAAATTTGAGTTTTTACTGTATATTGTTGACGTATTTTGTGGTCTAGTATTTTATTAAAATTACATTGCAATTTTTAATTATTTAATTAAAAGTAATGCGAGTAGAAATATGCATATTATTATAAATTAAATATTATTAAATTATAATAAATTAAATAAATAAATAAATTTATTAATAAATTAAAAAAAAAATAAATAATTGAATAAATATTTATTTCATTATACAACACAACTCGCAACAAAAAAATGTCAGTTTGTGTCTCGCATTTTCTAAGTAAAATCATTTATACATACATAATCACACCATGTACCCAAAAGGGTGTGGCACAAACTCTTTTCATCATTCCGAAATCAGTCTCCTCCAAACATTCCTATCCAAACAAGCAACTTTCGCTTCATCCACATTCATAATTCCTCTCATACATGCTCTTCTATTCCTACTACTTGGAAACTTTCGCTCACGCAAAACACTCTCACTCATACCTCTCCAATCACTCATCGGACGTCCACGCAAACGAATACCATCAAAATCATACAAATAAATCTTTTTAACCAAACATTCATTAGACATTCGCTCATCATAACCGAACCATCTTAACTGACTAACACCAACTTTTGCTACAACATTTTTTTCAATTTCACACTCATCATACACTAATCTATTTCGTACCCGATCTCTCCTATTTACACCACATACCCCACGTAAAAATCTCATTTCCACAGCAGTCATTTTCCGTTTATGCTTTTGCAACCAACCCAACATTCACTACCATACATCAACGTAGGCACCAAAACTGCATTGTATATACTCAAACATTATTGTACATAAAGTGTCATTCAGACTATCGCTTTAATTTTACGCACAAGCACAAAAGTTTCACCAATTTCGAGATAATGGAAAGAGTTTGTTCCACATCCTTTTGGGTATATGGCGTGATTGTGTTTGTATGTATGTATGTAAATTCTTCTTCAGACCTATACATATTTAACACAACAAATTAATCATAAATTTTATGATTATACAAAATAAGACCTGTACAATCATTTGAAAAATACGAATACGAAACAGAACATTTCGAATCGTATAGAACATAAATATAATTTTGCAAGTTTACACGATGAATTCGCCATCTTCTTTATTTTCGCTAAAATGAATGTTATTTTATTATATTAAATACGCGTTTTCAAAATAATATTAATTTTATCTTCCAAACTGTTCATTTACATATTATAAATTTAATGTTTCTTTCATGAAAACAGATATACAACGCTATCTCATTTTAGTAAGATCTGATTGGCTGTTTTTAAAACATAAGTAAATTTTAGTTAAGAAACTTTGGCCAGATCAGACTTCGGCAGCGATCAAACAAAATTTGCTAATGAAACTAAATCCGCACATGTACAGGACATTCCCATAAGCTTACATGTGATTTGGTTCAGAACCACTAGGTCTGCGCTAAAACATAAACATAAATAGCAGTCTGAATGGGGCATAACAAGATTTAAAAATTAATAAAAAGAGAACTGCAAAATTGTTACACTATGAATACGAATATCTTTTTAATTTCTACTTTGTGAAAAAGTTTTCTATTTTGCATTCAACAGGTTTCTCCTTTGCATGGGAACGGATATGTTTCCGTAAGTCTGAACTTTGAATAAAAGTTTTCTCACATATTTCGCACTTATAAGGTCTTTCATTTGTATGTATACGAATATGCGATTTCAAATTTGCACTCCGAGTAAAAGTTTTCTCACAAAATTTGCATTTATAAGGTTTTTCATTTGAATGAGAACGGTTATGTCTTTTTAAGCTTTCTCTTTGAGTAAAAGTTTTCTCACATATTTCGCATTTATAAGGTCTTTCATTTGTATGTATACGACTATGCGTTTTTAAGTTTCCTCTTTGAGTAAAAGTTTTCTCACATATTTCGCATTTATAAGGCCTCTCATTTGTATGTGTACGATTATGTACTATTAAATGTCCACTCCGAGTAAAAGTTTTCTCACATAATGTACATTTATGAGATTTTCTTTTCTTTACAGATTTATCATTTTTTTTTTCGAGCTAAAAATAATATTTTTATTTGAAGTTCTACTAGCTTGACAACGTTTTATATCGGTTTCATTCTCAAAATCAGAATATTTTTCCTTAATTATTAATTCTGAATGTAAATCGAAAGATTCTGATTTCAAACTTTCTTCAAATTTAATATTTGTATCATTTTGCAAATCCTCAATGTATTCTTCATTGATAGCTTCTTCTTTTACACAAACAAACTCAAAATTTGTATTATTTTGTGATTCCAAACTTTCTTCAACTTTAATGTTTATATCAGTTTCCAAATCTAGTTCAATATTTTCATCAATATTCTCTTCTTTAATTTTGTTTTCCATAACTTCACTATTTTGCGATTGTTGTTTTGCATATCGGTTGAAAATTTCTTGCGATTTAAAACATTTTTCTACAAATTTATACGTTTTATTTAATCGAACCGAACAAATTGAGCAAATACAATCCGATAACTTCTGAGTACATTCCAGCTAAAAATATAAATTAATATTACATATTAAACATACTATATAATAAAAATCTGCGGATTATGAAGAGAGCTTAATAAAAACTGTTTCTACTAATAACAGCAAATCCCTATGATATGTAACTAATATTTAAATGATCTGAATCGTAGTAATCCTACTATAAGCTGGGTGGGTACATTACTTGGCTATAGGGTAACAAATGATTAAAAATAACTCACGCACAACAGACAACAACATTTTTCTCATAATAACTATTCCCACGACTCTTGCAGAAATAAATTTTAGTTTCGCAAAAACATAATTGTAATAACTAATAAACTTATTATAAGTAAATCTAATAAAACAATTGTTTTATGTAATTTTTATTGTAAATGTACATGTATTCAAATTACAACTTGTTTTATATAAATTTCAATTATACAAAATCAACAAAGGTATTTAAATTTAAAATATTCTAAATTAGGTTGGATTAATTGTTGTCTGTTCTCAAAACTTATAGAAGAGACCGTAAAAAAATGGTTACTTATCAATTTATAAGCATATAATTGTATTCATGGACCTGATATATATTTTACTTACAATTTCCGATGCAATGGTTTCCAATTTGTATGATAACAATACGTTATCCGTATCCATTGTAGTTAAACTCAATGTTATATTATCACCACTAGCACATAATCGACAACGTTCTTCATTTAAATGCTGTTTTAATACTATTTGAGATTCGAAACATTGTTTTATAAATTTATAAGCATCATTCAACTGAACAGTGCAAATTGTACAAATACCATTCGGTAATTTGATCTTGCAATCTACCTAAAATAAGAAAAGTAAACGATTCAGAAACAATAATGCATATTACAATCAAAACAAATTATTTCATTCTTACAAGTTCTGGCATAATTGCTTCCAATTTATCTACGAAACGTTTGCCATCTGAATCCAGATTAAGTATTGTGAACAATACATTTTTATCACTTATACATAATTGACAATGTTGCATATAACTATTCATGATTCAAATTAAATTTTCTACCAAAAAAAGCTTCTTATAAAAAGTGAAACGTATTTAATAGTATTAGAGGTTAACTTAGAAAAATGTGTCATAAATCCAGTTGGCCAGATGAATTTTGTGTAATGTTACTAGTATAAGAAAAAGAATAAGTAACAGCAAATTTTTTACTGAACGCACCAGATTTAATTTTGAAAATGTTTTCTCAATTTCTACTTGTTCTAGATTCTAGCATTAGTCTAATATGAAATTCAAACAAAAGAAAAAAATAGAAAAATTTAGTTAATATTCATTCTACAGCCAAGGTCAGTATGCTTGAATGAAGTAACTGCCTAGCATACCAATCACACACCAACTGTAAAATCTACTTCATTTAATATTTTTGACTTTAACTACAAGACCGTCAACTAAATATCAATTGAAAGAATTATTACTAGTCGGGCGTCGGGCGCTATGAATGAATTATATTTACCTATTTAACTTTGTTCATTTGTTTGCTCGAAATTTATCACATTCATAAATGCTGACATAATCGTATTGTGTGTGTTGTTGTACGTATTTCGCGAAAAATACACATTTACCGGCACGGCACGGCACGGTTTAATGCAGAAAGCGCGGTCGCTTCTAATGCAGAAAGAATACTTACTTATATATTTACCACTGCTACTGCCAGTGATTCTATATGTAAGAGCATACGTAAGCTAAGTTATTGCAAGCAACAAAGTACGTATTTTTAAATTGCCTTTCTGTTAAATTGGATACCACCTATATGAGAGCTGTTCAGAAATTATGCCTTCTTTGATGGCTATGGAAACAAGATTTAAACGCATACAAGATGCGTGAAACTCATTTACTCGTATTATAGGTACATATAAAGCAAGTACAAAGTGAAATTATCTAGAAAATTTTGTTAGAATCGGGCATGTTGTCTGTAAAGAGATGCGTTTACATAATTTTGAATAATGGCTAAGCGAAGAATTTACTAACTTATAAGCATTAACCCTACAATGTAAGCACGATAAACATGTTTATTTAAATTAAATAAATTATTATAAATTTAATTTATTTTTATTTTTTATTTTTTTATAATTTAATTTAATTTATAAAAACTGTCACGAATAAACTGAGCATGTTTAAAAATACAGATTTCCAAATAGAATCGAATATTGATCGTGTAATTTTGTTTGTACAGAAAACTATATATTTCTGTATAGAAAAATGCATTGTGTAAAGCCAGAATAATAATTTAATTAAATATTATTGAATAAAAATATATCTGTAATATAGAAACATGCAATAGCAACCAAAACGTTTCTCATTGTTCTTTTTGTAGATTCGTAAATGTTTCCAAAGAAGCCAGTACTAATGGTAGTGAATGTTTGGTTTGATTGCAAAAGCATTAAAGGAAAATGATTGCTGTGGAAAAGAGATTTTTACGTGGCGTATGCGGTGTAACTAGAAGGAATCGAGTACGAAATAGATTAATGTATGATGAGTGTGAAATTAAAGAAAAAGTTGTTGCAAAAGTTGGAGTTAGTTAGTTAAAATGGTTTGGTCATCTTAAGCGAATGTCTAATGAACATTTGGTCACAAGAACATATGTGAGTAGGTATGGCGGTGATTGAGCGTGGGAAAATTTTGCGTACCGTGGGAACTTTTTACTGATAAGGATTCCTTTGATGTATGCCGCCGACTGTGCAGGTGCTAATTAGTTTTGCACACCTGGTGGGGCGCTTCAAACCTAATAAATTTCGTACAGCCCCACAGTCTAAAAGATTGATTGATATTGATTATCAGCACTGCGTCTGTGCCCCTCAATAGGGCTTCGCCCCCCAGGGCCCCATTGTTGGGGCCCCATTGTTGCTTCGAAGAAGGCTCCGATGATTCTATTAACAGAATAAATTTGGTGTTGTAATAATTTTGAGATATTGATTATTGATTGATTATCGATTACCTCGTTGATTACCGCTAGTTGTAGATTATGTATATTTGTACACATGCGAAACGCCTGAGTTAATATAATTAATTAAATAAATAAATAAATAAAAATTTGTCGGCGTTGGGGATTGAACCGTGGTTCTGTGGCACACCAGCCATGTCTTTTAGCCTCTCGGCTAAATGAGACATACGAAATATTCTGTTAAACAAGTATAAAATAAACGTTTATCTAGTTATGTGTCACAACCGTTTATCGGCAGTGAAAATATGTATTTCATGCGTGGGCGTTTATCGCTAATGTAAATTTAATTTTAATAAAATTGTAAGTCAGGGCGAAATTATTAAAAACACATATATACACACACACACATACATATACATTCATATACCAAAACACCCCTACGCACATACACAATCACGCTATGTACCTAAAATGGTCCAGCATAAATTCTTTGCATTATTTCACCAAACAAACCTATTCAAACATACATACAAACATGCATATATATATATATATATATATACGTAAATACATACAGACATACGTTTGTACAAACGTACATACATACGTACCAAACATACATGAAAAACATGAAATATACATGAAATCATGAACAAACTAAAATATACAGCATATACACACCCAAATACACACACACACACACACACACACACACACACACACACACACACACACACACACACACACACACACACACACACACACACACACACACACAGACACACATACACATAAACATAACATACATATAAACTCTTTTCAATATTCTGAAATCGGTCTCCACCAAACAATCCTATCCAAACAAGCAACTTTAGTTTTATCTGCAACCATAAACCCTCTCGTACATGCTCTTCTATTCCTACTATTTGGAAACTTTACTCGCGCACCCCACTCTCATTCATACCACTCCATCTACTCAACGGCCGTTCATGTACACCTTCAAAATAATTCATACAAACTTTACATGTATATATGCATTTATATTATACGTAGACGATCAAAACCTATAGTTTATAGAAAGAAATAATTACAAGCGCATATTTAAAAATTATTTTATTTCTTATATAATTATATAAGAGTATTATTTTTACATAAAAATTCCATTAACATATATAAAGAAGATTTATTTAAGCGTAGGAGTCTCGGATTTCCGGTACATCTCTGATAAATTTATAGTTTATATGAAATTTGCTTATTTTAAACATTGTTTTTTCTCGCAATGAGTGCAAAAGAGATAGATATATTTACAATTACAAAACGTTTATCGTTATAAAATAATACACAATATTTTTGGCGTGGGTGTTAAAAACGTATTTAGCACAATTTGTTTATGGCTGCTAACTTATTTCAGGGTGGAATAAATAGATCGTGTGAGGTATCGATTTCGACTAATTTCGCCCCGTAGAATACGAATCCAGTATCAATTTATTGATCAAGGGTTGTTTACACCCTGAATCATAGGAGTGCCCCTTAAGGGTTGCTAATTTTGACAAGTGAGGTATCGATTTCGACTATATCGAACATGTAAAATACGAATCCAGTATCAGATTTCTGATCGGGGGTTTGTTTATACCCTGAAGAGGTTTGTATAGTTTATTTTGTATAAATATATAATATTTAACATTTTATCTGTTGAAACAGTAACAAATATATGTTTAAAAAGATTAATTCAACAAAAAGGAAGTTACAAAAAGAATGATAAATTTAGATAGATTAAAGGGGCGTTTAATCCGGTTACATCATTCAGGCGTATATCAATAAATTAAAAAAGAGTTTCTCAAACAGAATACACAAAATTAAAATAAAATTTATTAGCATCTTACACAATGTAATGTCTTAAATAAAAATATCAATATAATAAATTACATATATTAAATACAATGTTTTGATATTTACTGTTATTTTAATAATTATTACCAAATTAAATGTAATAAATAATACATTTTTAAAAAAAAAGTTTGAGGTTCACTGTTTAATTAGATAATTATTTTTTAAAAAGCAGAACATTTGTGATTTTTTTTCATTTGTTGTTAACAGTTGTCAATACCTTTCAGTGTCTTTAATAACAATGTTGTCAGTGTCTTTTAGTGTTTTTAATTACATTGTTTAGTGTTTTAATAATAATAAATTATTTTTAGAAGTTTTCCGAATTTGGTAAAAGTGTGTTTTTAAATTTAAATTTAAGATGTGTATATAAATATTCAAAGGTAAGTTTTTATACTTTTTTTTTTTTGTATATGAGTTGGTGTGCATATATTATTTAAGAATTTCGAATATTCTTTCTGTTGAGGGCGTTGATATTTTAAAACATTTACAGTCTTTATACAAATAATAATTTTGGGGCCATAAAAATGTAGGACAATTGTTCGGATTTCAGAAATGCTTGAAACATGTTTTTGTATTCTTTGATATTATTGATATGTGTTTTGTTTGTGCATTGCAAAAGACATAAGTGACTTTCGGTTTTGATTAAATTCATATATGATACATAGCGCCGGCACTGATTTTATAAATATAAAATGGAAAATAATACTCCTAGTTATCAACATTTCTCCATAAGTCAAATTTAATACTTATTATTGTAATAGATAACATACTATAAAGATTCTATATTTGAACTGTATGTTAAATAAAATAACGCACACACACACACACACACACACACACACACACACACACACACACACACACCCTATTTATTCGATTCCACTCGTTCGAAGTCGACACCATTCACTAAGAATGCATTCTATGTGCTATTGTTAACACTACAATCACTAAATGTATTTCTGATAATTTTCTGATTATTGATATGTGCTTTTGTTTGTATATATATATATATATTATTGTGTATTCACACCCCAACACACAATTCACTTTAACCGGGAACTTGTATGTCATCATAAATTCCCGCACTTTGTCTATTATGATAAACACACAAGCTCTAAGAAATACCTACGGATCTATGAAAGTCATGTACGAATCGTCTGGATGATGACGAAGCCTTTTTTTCTCGAAAACAAATCAAGAACAATTTCATTATTATTACATTCGAAAGCTTTAGTCAAGAATTATTAGAAATTAACAAAGAATTGCAGGCTGTATATCCACCGGCTCACTTCCGAGCCTATGGGAATTATGCAACTTACACAACACTTGACGGCAACGATTCAATGATTAGAGGAACATATATTCATCCAGATATAATTGTTCACATCGCTTGTTGGATTTCCCGACACAAAACTGAATGTTACAGTGCTGAAGGGGACAAGATCCTATATTTAATAATCCCGTTGCCGTTTTCGTGTGGCTCCAGTACTAGTTTTGTTCAGATAATTGAACAACATCAACTAGCGTAAAAGAATTTTAATCTTTGTTGTTAAATAAAATAACGCACACACACACACACACACACACACACACCCTATTTATTCGATTCCACTCGTTCGAAGATGAATTGTGTGAATTGTGTTCGGTGTTAGATTTAGAAAATACCGCGGAGCCGCCCACAATAGCTGCAACATCAACTTTCAGAACCCAGGCTACATCCCCGTGTTCTTTCACAATCTCAGCGGGTACGATAGCCACTTGTTTGTGAGAGAACTCTGGGCGGACGAAGAACCCATCACGCTGATTCCGAGCAATGAAGAACGCTACATTTCGTTCTCGAAAGCCATAGACGAAATGGAAGTACGTTTCCTTGACTCCTTTCGGTATGTTAAATTTAAATTAGCTATTATATTTTATTAATTATTAAATAAAAATTTATTTTTAAAATTTATGAATAGTGCACTAGACAAGCTTGTCAGTTACATGGAGCAAGATGCATTTAAGCTAATAAAAGAAGCGTTCCCCGACAAGCTTGATCTGGTGACGCGGAAAGGAGTGTTCCCATACGATTACTTATCGTCGTGGGAACGCCTCGAGGAAACTAAGCTACCACCAAAAGAAGCGTTCTTCTCAAAATTGAAAAATTGCGGAATCAGCGATGAAGAGTACGTGCAGGCCAAAGTAGTGTGGGATTCGTTTGAACATCGCACGCTCGGGGACTATACGGATTTGTATCTGAAGACGGACGTGTTGTTGTTAGCAGACGTCTTTGAAAATTTCAGAGACGTCTGTTTAAAGGCGTACGATTTGGATCCAGTACACTACTATACCACTCCTGGTAAGTTAAAAAATAACAGTTTTTCAAATTATATATTTCTAATTACTTGTATTTTTATAGGTCTAGCATGGGACGTAATTCTCAAAATGACAGGAGTGGAGTTAGAATTGTTGACTGATATCGACATGATTCTCTTCTTTGAAAAAGGAATTCGTGGCGGTATCAGTCAATGCTGCAATCGTTACGCCAAGGCTAACAACAAATATATGTCCGAATTCAATCCAGAGGACCCCGAGAAGTATCTGATGTACTTTGACGCGTGCAATTTATACGGTTGGGCAATGATCCAATCTTTACCCCATGGCAGCTTTGAATGGTTGACGGACGAACAAATTACTGACATAGACATAATGACAATCCCTGAAAACGGTCCTGAAGGCTACGTTTTTGAAGTTGACTTGGAGTATCCACGACACTTACACGACTTACACAAAGACTTACCGCTATGTCCCAACAGATAGAAAACAAACAAGAAACTACAAACAAGAAACCGTGTAATTTCTACAGAACAATACGTATACCAAGCTCGTCCAAAGGCCTCCGACTACAAATACGTTTGTAATAAAGATATTAACGAAACTTCAGAGTAAATTAAGAGGCAGCTGTTTATAGAGGATAGAAAAAAGGTGAGAGAAAGTCAAGATTTTTAATTTAATTATTTATTTAACATTTAGACATACATGTGTATCAAAGAAACATTTCAAACATAGATTTTTATTGCATTCAATACATTTTGTTCTAGTTTTTATGGTTTTCCTCGCAGCGTAATCTCTTCCGTGTAGATTGGATTTGATTCGATAACATGATTTGCAGTATCTTCTTTGTACATCTTTTTTGAGAATGTGAATATGTTCTTGGTCGGTACTATCTTTCTTACTGTTGACAGCTGATTTTTCTACATTAACAATATCTTCAATAACTTCATTCTCAATACCGTCATTTATTTTTTCTCCAGCATCAATTGTATCATTAGTATGATTAGCCAACCGATTTCCAAATAAAATCATTTTTAGATATTTATTATACATCAAATTTAACATACAATATACACCAATTCAGGTGTGCGTAACACCAATTAGGGATATAATATACACCGATTATGTTGTACACGTACACCAGTTTCGGTGTTCAGAAAACATACATCAATTTCGGTGTTCAAAAACACTATTTTGACACACAGTAAGGTTTTTATCGAACGCCAAATTTAATGTATACTACACACACACACACACACGCTTCTGCTGTATAGTGATTTGTATAATAAATTAATTACGTTTGACCTCTACAGTGGCTCAAATAGTACTGACACAAATTGTTTATTTTTTATTTATATATTGAACCAGTTTTTTATTACAGTCACACACAACTTACAAGTCGTTTTTCAAACAAAATTATTTTTAGGTGTTTATTATACATTGAATTTAACATAAAATATACATCAATTCTGATGGACGCAATATCAATTCGATATAATATACAACGACTCTGTTGTACACACACACATCTATCTTGGTATTCAATACATACATTAATTTCTATGTTCAAAAACACTAATTTTATAATATGTATCTGTAAAATATATAAAATCTTTTTTTAGCTAAAGAGTACTATAGTGAAGAATGCCTTTATGCGCCCCCCCGCTCCATCAAGCCGGTTGTGAGCTCTGTATTTGTTTAGAGAACACAGTCGCGTTGATGAGGTCGGTGTCGTTAGCACAACTTCAATGGATATATTGTACGTGGAGTTTATTACAAAACAACATATGTTTATTTTTTATTAATAATTTATTACAAAGTTATACATACATTCTACTTTAATAATTTACTAATAATTTATTACAAATTCATACATACATTCTACTTAAAAGTATTTTATTTACACGTTTTTTGATAGATTTTCGTATTTTACAAAGAATTTTTGGTGCTTCATCGAAATAATCCTTAGATGAAGTCGTTTGTTTATACTGCATATAATATAGTTTCATTGCTAACTGATCTTCATCAAGAGGTAGAGTACTAGCTTCTTCGAAAACAAAATCATTCGAGTTAACACCACAATATTTTTGCAGCACCTTTTTCATTGGATCATAATACCGGTTTTCAAGTTTTGTACAAAAGTGTATAATAGGTATTCCTAACTCTTTATGTGTGAAATAACCTTCAACAATTTCAGGCATATAACCTAGTTTTCTAGCTTCATCACAAAATATTAGAGTGGCTGGTAAACAGGCCCCATAATAACCTTCTTTTATTAACTCTTGTGATATTATTCCACTTAATACCGAAAGCGTTGTTCTATCAATCTGTGATAGTGTCATTGTGACTTACAAAAAACAAATGATTTGGTTTACTACAGTTTCGGTCTTTTATAACCATACGGTACAGAATCGAATTCATCAACTCGTTTTCGTTTCGAAAACGTTGGTTTCACGACTTTTGATTCTGTTTTTGTGATGACGTCATGATTTTCTGTACGACGTATATTGCGCGATACTATTGTAATTGGTGGTTGATCGTTAATAATCATGTCCTTTAAAGTATCAAAATTGGCTTGTTTAGATGACTCATAATTTAATGTAATCCCCTTCATTTTACAGGTGGGAGGCAGTACCTTATTTTCGTTCGTGGAGAACACCGTATAACCATACATTTTGGGTCCTCCACTTGCAAACTCCGTAATATAACTACCCACACCGTAATCTTCCAGTTCATCAGTCATGTCACCCAGGAATGAACCAATTGGAGGTTCCCATTCACCGTCGCGAGACACATAAATGACACTGTCTGTATCGTAATACAAGACACGCTCGCCCAGCTTTTCAAGGTAACTATATAGCTTAAGTCTTGCTTGTGTTGTAACATAGGCCGCAATGACACAGTTAACTGTTGGAAGTAAATCCATTGCTTCATCTTTGTACTCCCAATTAACCACTATTGTCTCATCGTTCACTTCCTGTATACAGTTTACATCAACACCGGGGTCTGTGAGTAAATCATATAAGATTTTCGGCTCCCTAATAATAGAAGTTTTTGGCTGATTTTCGCGCTGTCCAAATTTACCCCAAAACGAATTCAAAATTAATTTTGCAAGAGATCGTAGTCCTGAATTATTAACTATTCTTTCAAACTCGAGCTGTATGTGTTCGTTATCGAGATAATCTTCAATATATTTATTTCTCTCTTCAAGAGTCGAATAATCAGATGGCCAACCACTTGCCTCCTGCTTAATTTTTAAAAACTTGTTAATAAATTCAGTAAACAAGCCCCCAATATTTTCTTCTTTATTATATTGCGTTATATTATACTGCCATATCTCATAAATTTCCAGTATTTCATATCCTTTCTCAATAGCCTTAATTACTTCGTCAACAACCCAAGTACCTGTAAGAGCTCTCTCTTCTTTTGAATGTATACATTCGCCCGAATACATTTTTTCACCGCATGTACGGCACAAAACAAACATTAATTTATCGTTTTGTTTTACAGGTAAAACTGGATGGTACAAGTGCTGGGGAGGCAAGATCCTGCATTTAATGAGTCCGTTGACGTTGTCAGTGTTAATGCCTGCTTCTTTAAAATCATCGTCAACATACACTCGAGGATGACCAACAGGAAATTTACCGTACTTACACACCCAGGGGTACAAGGAGCATACATCGATGTACTTGATTTTCTCCCCCGGTTTGGCTTTATAATACAGCTTTGTGGCTCCTGTACGCCCACCATAGAAGGCATCACGAGGGTTGAGTGGTGTGTGAACCAATAGGGGGTGAGTTTCTAATTGTTTTAATTCTTTATTTACTCTCATTAACTTCCTAAACTCGCACTCCCACATCTCAACGACCTCAAAACCGAGTGCTCTTAATTTTGTCGTCTTCCCTCTTGTTTTTTCAAGTCGTGAGTCTAATGTGTCATCAGGTGATTCATACAGTGGTTCGTTACGTCGGGTTGGTTGGCATAAGTCATGGCCGTGGTAATAACAACCATGAAATTCGAATATTTGACGCGTTTCCACGCAATACCCATCAACTTTTAGATGTGTACCTAAAAACATAGTGTATGTGTAATACAAAAATTCTTATTAATAGGGTTGTGCGGGTTGCATATGCAGCTGCTCGGATCCGGGCCGCTGCATATGCAGCCTGCAATACATTATTAACTTTAGCAAACAATTAAAATATTTACCTTCTATAATAACTTCTCTGCATCGGGCCGCGTGCTGAATTATTATACCTCGCTGTTGCTCTTCGTGTATCAGCCACTGTAGGGCTATTACTGACTGGTTATCTGCATGTCTATAACCGCCGCGTGGAATGATACCTATGGTTTTGGGTTCGAGAAAGTTTCGTCGAAATACCAAATTACATGCCGAGGCAATAGTAATTGCTTCCGTGAACGGGCATACATTACACTCATCTAACAGAGATTTACGAAACTTTAAACATGCTTGCGTCAAAATTTCTACATCACTGACACAGTACTCAACAATTTCTTTTTGCATGTCAAACACGTTATCTTTGGCTTTATCGTACCATTGCAGAAACCTGGTACGTTCACTTGGCTTCATTGTGCCGGGACTGTAGTACGAGACATCAGGGAGAGGTCCAATATAATTTTCGTTTTCTTTGGTGTTAAACAGATGTGGAAAGTACCCTTTTTTCAGTGATGTCAAATCAAACGCTTTGGGGAGTGCAGCCAACGCCATCGGAAAGTAATTGAGCGAGTCGATAAATCTTACATTTTCCACCTCTAACATTAGAATTTTCGTACCCCTCATGATTAGATCGGGTGTGTGTTGTGTGCGTTCAATGACATACTTCAATACGAATTGGTGGTCGAAAGCCTGACCGTTGTGTGCTATACACACAACTTTTTGATATTCTTTCCGAATTGCCATAATGTGATTCAAAAATTCTTCAATTACGTTGTCTTTAATAACACGCTGTCGAACCCCGCATTTTTGACAAAAATATAGTTTTTGTTCATTAATGCAGTTCCAACAACGATGCATTAGCACACACAAATTGGGTTCATGAACCACAGTATTGTTGTCGTCAATTTGTGTTTCCTGTCTCGTCTCCAAGTCAAAAAACACAAATAGAATGCCCTCTGTTTCAGGTTCTTTATTGTTGGGCCGAATATAGCAATAGTGGTTGGCTGGGCGAAAACCTTTGCATATTTTGCAAAAGATTTCCCCGCATATATGCTGTGGCCTCAACTTCCTATTGATGGTTTTGAAACACTTTGTGCAACGCTTCACCACACTACAAATTGTGTCATTACCGCATGACCTAGGTGTTTTATGATTCTCATAACATTGAGGCGACCGAAACTCCCGTCGACAATCTATGCACGATATATTGTCTGCAGGTTCACATGGTGGAGCTTGTTGGCAACACGGACATGTGGCACCACAACGATGTTTGTTTTTGTGATCATACGGTATATGACATGCCTCGCAATAGTAACTACATGTAAATGCGGCCGTTAAGCTTGTGATGACAGTGTAGTGTCCATTGAGGTGTAGCAGATTGATTTTGTGTTGGGCGTTGGTGTTCTCGCCCTCAAAAATAACATCACGTCCCTTGCTTCCATGCTCGTATACCGTTATCTTAAACTTTTTCAGGTGTTGTTGTATTAACTTTATTTCGGCCACCCCCGCTCCACTCTCGGGTACCTCCACACCTGTTTCCTCCATCAATTTTTTCACTTCTTCATCCTGCATTCCACTCCTGTTTTTTTTTATTTTTTTAAAGAAAGAATCTTTGACCAGATATGCTATCGCCACAACAATAGCCCGTAGAAGACACAAATTGTCATTATTTTTGATATAGATAATACCCCGGCGCGCCTTACACTCCTCCTCGAACGTGTTGTACTTATGTACAACTCGTCCTTTTCTTCCGGAACCTCGCGGTAATTTTACATAGGTGGCCGTAAGCCGAAATTTATCGGTGGCCAACCCCTCTGAGTTGCTTTGGAAAATACCCCCCAACACCTTCCACACATCATCAAAAGTGACGGTTTTAGCGGTACGGAACGACAACCATCCGGGCGCTTTCTCTTTAAAGTTCTCTGACGTGAACGTAAATCCCACCTTATCATCAGGGTCGACATTTGAGGTTATGTACTCAATTACATCGTTTACACTATTTCTCACCCATTCTAAGGGTTCTTCATTGTTGGGAATATCTTTTATTTCAAAAACAATCTTGCGACCGTTCACATTAAATTTTTTCACTTTTGTAGCGTATTCACTCACAATTTCAAATTTCTGCATTTTTACGTCTTTACAGCACGACAGATAACTTAAGAATGTAAATGATATAAGGTATACGGTCTATTTATAATCTCTGATTTCCTGTGCGGACGGAATAGAAAACGTTTTTAGTCATGCATGCTTAGAAACGTGATAAGTGTTCGTTTTTTCCATAACAAACAATGTTAATTTGCTTTTATCTGCTGTCTGAAACATTTTCCCATTTAAATACATGTAACTCAACGCACAAGGTCAGAGTGTGGCTGATGACGTAATAATTTATATGTATTATGAAATTTTTATATGTATTATGAAATTTTATTTAATTTATTTTAATTCTTTCAGATGCTTGTCCTCATTCTGGACTGATATTGACATGGTGCAATCGTTACGCCGAAGCTAACAACAAATACATGTCCGAATTCAATCCGGAAGACCCCCGTCACCGCGCGATGTATCATGTATGTCTCATGTATGTATGACGTATGTCTGATGTATATTTCATATATGTTTGAGGGTTGTTTGATGTATGTATGATGTATGTTTGAGGGTTGTTTGATGTATGTATGATGTATGCTTGATTTAATCAATTTATTCGTGACAAACAGAGCTCATATCAACAATGAAATTAGGTTAATTTTGTAATAAAAATAAAAAAATAAAAAAATAATTAAAAACAGTTATAATTGGTTTATTTATTTATTTAAGCGTATACATACAATTATACATATATATTTAACAATGTTTAATTAGAAAAATATTTATAGTTTATTAGTTTAGTTAACATATTTTTCAACTGTTGTAATATTTCAACATTTGGACAATTAATGTTAAATAGTGACAAGTCAAATTGGCCAGTTCTTTCTACAATATTTGTAAATTCATTATATTCATAAAAAAAATTTATTTTTAAAAAAGTATAATCTTCCGTTTGTATATCGGAATACCCCATCAAATGTTGTAGGGACGCCCGGAAATTTTGTTTCTATTAGACCATTTTCTTCATATTTAAATGTACATTCGTTAATTTTTGTATACAAATTTTCATAAAACATATATGTTTCACCTATATTTGTATTTATAATACCTCTCATATCTCGTTTAACAAGTGTTTGTTTGTATACTAGTTCAAAAGATGGATATTGTATATTAAATATTTCATTATTTATTATAATTATAATGTTTCCATTAGGTCTTCGGTAAACGGCTGAGATTTTAGTAAAATTATTAGGTAAAAAATGTAACCGGTCTGATAACAACATAGGCTTTGAATGTACGTCATGTTTTAATTTTTTATACCATACCCATTTTCCATGAAAAATATAAATTAAATCGTTAACAATTAGAAATTTATTCACATAGTCTAATTCACATAAATCGGGGTAATCCAAATCTTTATCGTCAGCTACCGTTGTTGTCGTCAATGCACGGGTTGATGTAAATACGGGAGTTGTTGTTGTTGTCTCGGGGGTTGTAATTAATGGCGTATTTACTTTCTTTCCATACAATTTTTGAATTGCATTAATATCATCATAATGCAGCGAAAATTTACCGTTTTCATCAAATCGTGAAGTATAATAGGGATACATTAATGCATTAGGGTTTGTAGAGTGTTGTATGCCTAAAGAATGGCCTACTTCATGTAATAATACTTCAAATAAGCTTGTTTTAGTGGTAGGGGCTATATTTTGATCCCAGTCTTCACTATAATCTAGATGTATATCAACTGAATTATTATAATTACCTCTAGGTGCTGTTGCATGCCCAAGCACACCCCCTCTGCCATCAAAGTTATCTGAACACCTATGATTTCTTGAGTAATCATAATGAACATCAATACCGAACGAAATTATAATGTTTGGATGAGTGGTATTGCGATAAAAAGTAACTGGTATGTATTGTGACCATGTTCTAAAAACTTCTTCAGTTAATGAAAGTAAATGTTCATTAGAATTGTCAAAATTCCAAGATATATTTTGGCCATGCCATTTTACATTATCAACCGTATAACTATATATATTATCACTAAATCCGCATCTTGGTGTTTTCAGTAATTTTATAGTTTCATTATTAAGTGAACCGCTTTCCGTTAAATTGTACCGCCTCTGAAATGTTTTTAGAGCAGAAATATATGACGTACTTGATTCATTCATATACATTAACTCTCTAGTATCATTTAAATAACCATAGTTAAATAAATAATTTCTAGCACTGCTAAATTCGTACGCGTTAGCATAACAAAATAATAATAATAAACAAATAAAATACATGTTGATCGGGCGAGGTATCACCAATTACTAAATTAATATGTATCTATAATTTTAATATAATAGGTCGCCCACGCATGAAATGCATATTTTCACTGCCGATAAACGGTTGTGACACATAACTAGATAAACGTTTATTTTATACTTGTTTAACAGAATATTTCGTATGTCTCATTTAGCCGAGAGGCTAAAAGACATGGCTGGTGTGCCACAGAACCACGGTTCAATCCCCAACGCCGACAAATTTTTATTTATTTATTTATTTAATTAATTATATTAACTCAGGCGTTTCGCATATGTACAAATATACATAATCTATAACTAGCGGTAATCAACGAGGTAATCGATAATCAATCAATCAATAATCAATATCTCAAAATTATTACAACACCAAATTTATTCTGTTAATAGAATCATCGGAGCCTTCTTCGAAGCAACAATGGGGCCCCAACAATGGGGCCCTGGGGGGCGAAGCCCTATTGAGGGGCACAGACGCAGTGCTGATAATCAATATCAATCAATCTTTTAGACTGTGGGGCTGTACGAAATTTATTAGGTTTGAAGCGCCCCACCAGGTGTGCAAAACTAATTAGCACCTGCACAGTCGGCGGCATACATCAAAGGAATCCTTATCAGTAAAAAGTTCCCACGGTACGCAAAATTTTCCCACGCTCAATCACCGCCATACCTACTTATGTGAATGATTTTTAAGGTATATGCTTGCGTGGACGTTCGATGAGTAGATGGAGTAATATGATTGAGAGAGTGGTTTGCGCGAGTGAAAGTTTCTAAGTAGTAGGAATTAGATGAATATGGATGAAGCTAGAGTTGCTTGTCTGGATAGGAATGTTTAAAGAAAACTAATTTCGACATAGAGGAAAGAATTTGTGTCACACACTTTTGGGTACATGGCGTGATTGTGTATGTAGGAGTATGTACCTTTATGTATTCTAGAAATCTAGGGTTAAATTTAATTGCGATTCCTCATCTAAGGATTGTTTGTATGAAGAATTTTATGTTAAACGAGCTTATTTAACAATATTGCATATTGCAACGTATGCTGTATAATTTTTATAAGAAGTGAAGTGCTAAAATTATGACTCATTTCTTATATTTATTGTTTGTTTTTTTGATATTTTTATTTTTATAAGAATAGATTATCTGATATTATATAATATAAAAAAATCAGTTATCTTTTTTACTAATTAGGATTTTCAGTTTTCAATCTTTTGTCATCTGTAAAGATAATGTAAATAAATGATATTAATGTTATTGTACTTTTTTTATAGTAGAAAGTTAGTTGCAGATTAAGTTTTAGGGATTGTAGTCTAGGGGGCCTCTAACAAGTAGATATTTTATGTAATTATGTTTGCTGATAATAAAGAAAAATATGCTGTGGCCACCACAGAACCGTCATCGTATTAAATAAATTTATGGAATAGAAAAATTTGTATAACAATAACTACTGTAGTCATGGTAACGAAAAACAAAACTGTCTTGACATATAAATATGAAAAATTATTTAGATAGTCGTTACATCTAAATAATTTTCCAAATAAAAGTTGTTAGCTAAAACTTGCTTAGCAACTTTCGTTAAATAAATTTTTTCGAAATATATCTCTGTTGCTAAATATTCGTAAATCACATGAAAGTGACATAAGTAAATTGCCACTTTCGATTGGCAGATCTTAGCCAAAAGGTGATCAAATTGAGAGATATTCAGCTTTGAAGCTTAAATATGAAATGCTATAACTACCCGTTTAGCCGAATTTTCTCTACAGCTGTCCACAGACCGTCAGACGAACATCACGCTAAAAACAGTTGATTCGTTTTACTATAATCCTAATTCGTGCTTATTTATAAAAATCTCGATATATCAAATTTGGTATGATTACAATATTTTCTTTACCATATCATATGTGATATGAGGTTCGGTAAAAAGCAAAACAATTTTATTAGTTAATAATTAAAAAAAAATATAGTTAAACCCTCATTGTGTATTGTTTGTTAGAATTGAATGGGCTTCAATGTAGTTTTATATTTTTTCACATCTATGGTTAAACTTTTATTTTTTATTTTTAAAATATACATTGAAGTTACAGTATGTTGGGCCTTATAGTACTTGTACAATAATATACCACATGCGATATTAATTACAAAAAGGAATTAAAAATTTAATTGCAAACATTCTAATTTCTTCTAAGATTGATTTATGACGCTGAAGATTTAACATTTATTAGGAATAAAAATTATTTTCAGTGCGTCTGAGCAGATCTACTTTTACTATGTTTCACAGAAACGAATATTTAGAAATTAGTTAGTTTTTTACAAAAAATGAATTGGTCTTTTCATTTCTATGCATTGCAATTTACATCAATCTTCAGGTTTTTTTTCTTTTTTAGTTTGAGCATAAAAAACCGAATGAATAACAAACAATTTAAAAAGAATAGACCATTGTTTAATTAAAGATAATAAGTTTGTAAATGTTTCATTGTTTATGTTTTTATTAATATTACTTTTGAAAAAAAAGCTATATGTGATTTTAGTACCATAAAATATTGTTTTTTTTTCTGCAAAACATCTGAAAAATACAAAATTGTTATTATTATTGGTTGGTGTTATCGCTGGATGACAATTTTAATAATGATAAAATTACATTTACAAAACATGGAAAATTACATACAAAACATGTAAAATTACATAATTTTTTTACAGTGTAGTGATAGTGTGTCGGATTTCGACTTCAAAAGCCTTTTGGTTTACGTTAATATTTTTAACCATTGAACTGACACTGGCTGTGTTTTTGCAGTTCGAAATTATTACAAACTAGACCTTCTTGTTTGGCTGTTGGCTAGCAAATTGCACATTAACAACACAAGTATAAAAATTGTTAATGTTAATGAAAGTATATGACCAGTTAGCCGAGCACATTATAATTATTCATTCTGTCAATTATATTTACCAGTCAACAGGAATTGGATTCTTTACTCCGCGCCGTAATAATATTATTCATCAACATATTTTCATTCCATCATAGCCATAATTTTTTCGATATTATTTGTTACTTTCAAAAAGCGTAGATTCTTGTAAAACGGACTGCATTCAGTGCCGGATTAAAAGTCATATGGACCTAGGGCTATTGAAAATTTTGAACCGATATAAAAAATTACTTTGCGTTATTGCAACTTTTATTTTATTAATATAAATCTATTGCATAGTTAAGAATATGTTAAGTAAAAAAAAAATTATATATATATATATATATATATAATATAAAAGGCCCTACACACTAGCGTGTATAATAGATCTTGTAATCACGGTTATAGGGCCTCTAAAAAACAGAAAATATAAAACAATATTTGAAAATAACAACTAAAATACATATGTTGTGCAATTATTATGTAAATACGAATTGTTTAATAATAACATTGAACAAAAGGTCATAAGTGTCGTGAAATTAATATACATAATATTTGATTGTTGGGATTTTTTTTCTCAAAAATTTCACAAGTTACTCAATTGTTGAATCGGCTATTAGGCTATGTATCAATGACGATTCAATCACTGTCTTCGGACATTGATCAAATCACTGTACTGATGAGTTCCTAAAGAGCGAAATATGTGTCTATGTTAAACTGGACAGTCTTTTATACATAGTCTAACAGTCGATTCAATGATTGAGTAACTTGTGAAATTTTTGGGAAAAAATCCCAACATTCGAATATTACAAATTGTTTAGTAAAAATTTTCAAGCTGTTTTCGAATTGTGGACAATTTTCTGGACCTAATGCTATAAGCCCTTTTAGTCCAATGGATAATCCGTCCCTGATTACACTCATATGCTTTGAAATGTGTATCGCTTATTGTTATTTATCGTCATTATGTTAGTTTCATTTTGGTTGGAAAAACACGAAAGCGCGAAGGTATTGTAACGCAAAAAAAAGCATTGCATCGCATCGCATCACATCGTCATTGTTCCGATGCTCAAATGTTAATAAAAAGTATAATGTTGAATGGCCGATTTTTCTACGGTAGTAGCACAATATCAGGATTACCCGGTTCCTTTTAACAAAGCGTTCGTTTTTTGACGCCCGTGATTGGCGATCCCTTTGAGATTTTCTCACGATAAGGTGACGCGGTTTCTTTGCTTTCAAACGTTCAAACACACCTATTACACATAAAAACGTGAAATGTCCGTCGGGTCGTTCTGACCACTGTTCGATTCGCCTCGGAAATGTTCGGTTCACGCGTGCGCCGATACCGTACCACACCGTACAACTTTTTAGGTTATAATTTAGGCCGTGAATCACGAGAGGTACCCAACAAACCAGAACCTTCGCCCACACTAAATACACACACACACACGCACACACATACATACTGACATATACACAAAGACGCACTATTGTACTATATATGTTGCATGAGAATATGGATTGTACGAGTAGTAGGCTTTGATATTTACTTACGTATACATATGTTTTTTTTCTCTTTCTCTCTCTCTCTCTCACTCTCTCTGTCTCTCTCTTTATATTGCTATAACATATGCCCTCGATTGTAATTCACACTTTTATACACATATATTTTCGCACATACACAAAGTTGCAAGTGATATATAAACAACTGCATTTGTTGTTCTTCTAGTCGCGGAGAAATTTTATTCTATACTATCAAATTATTAACATAGGTTTTACATAAACGAAACATACATTTTCTATTTTATTAGTCAAGTATTGCTAGATTAAGCGTACTTTATAAGCAAAAACTTTATAAAAATTAATCTCAAATTCCGAAGTGACATTAAATTGTAAATTGTAACTAACATGTTTCTTGAATTTGTCCATTTTTGAGAGCAATATAAATTTATACCTGATATCTTAAAGGTGCTTATTTGAAATTTTGAAACTAATATTAAAATAATGAAAATACATTTTTCTTGATTATTGGGTCCTTCTACGTACTCACCTTCTACGTACTCACCTACACCTGTCTAACCCTTTACCTGCATGTTAAACTTATATTGTACCTCCGGCAATAAATATTTGTACTCTTACACCTGTAGCTTTACGGTGTAATTTTAAGATTTTTGTTTATTCTTATACGGTAGAAAAGATAATTTATAGCTAAATTATTAGTAAAATAAATAGGTATGTAAATCAAACCACAAGGTTGTCTTTTATTTAGAATATATACGGAGTTGAAGGATTCTTTCGACTAAAGAAAATTATTTTTATTTAAATAAATATTTTTTTCGATAGTGTCAAATAAATATCTATTTGATAAAAGATTCTTGTTTATTATAAATAAATATTTTTTTAAAATAAAGTGCTGTATATTTACTTTAAATAAATTAATTTAAATTAAAGAAATATATGTTATTGAATATTTTTAAATATCAAAAAAAAGTTTTACTATATTATATTATTATATATGTCTTTAATTTAAATAAATGTATTTTGAGTAAATGTCGGCCAAGATATTAAAAAATATCGTTTGGAAATCGAACCCAGAACCCAGGAACAGAAGATGGAGTTGACAATTTTTAATCATTATACATACGGGTAAAGGTACAAAAATGTATGAATATTTCATACTGATTTCAACTCAATCGTCTGTTATCGTTAGCTTAGAAGGTATAGCGGTCTCCCGGAAACTGGAAGGTTTTGAGTTCGATTCCCAGATAATAAAGTTGACAAAAAATTTAATTTAGTTTTCAATTTTAATTAATAATATTTATTCATTCTTTTATATATATATATATATATATATATATATATATATATATATGTACTGCTATACTTGACTCAGTGAGTCGAGTCCACCGAACGTGATTATTAACCTAATTGTTTCCCTATTGGTTACTGTAAGGCTATCCGCAATCCCTTCCCGGTTCAGTTAATCGAGTATGTTTACGTTTGTACTCGTATTGTAATATAAATACAGAAAAGTATATTACATCATTTCGTATCAGCTAAAAACTATAAAACCATGTAACTGAACACAAAAAGTAAGTACATTTAAACGAACGAAGTAAAAATGGACTCTTTCAGTGATTTTGATATAGTTTTTCGTACAAGCAAAGAACAATTTGAAAATTACCAGAAAAATAATTTATATATATATATATATATATATATATATATTTTATTTCTTTTTTTATAATATTACAAATACTTTCCAAAATACTCTACCACTTTTTCTTTTACTTAAATTGATGAAAAATATTTAAATATTATTTTATTAATTTAAATACTAAAATAAATTTGCAATTGTAACTAATACAAAAGAAAAAGCATTTTATTCAAAAATTATTATTGTAATATTTAGGTATATTAATTTAATTTATGTATATTATATTTATTTATATGTGATATAATTTATATAGGTACATATACAAATATAATAAATATATTATTATTTTTAATTTTATAATTATTGATGGACACTTGTTGATTTTATAAATTCGCATAAATATTTATAAAATTATATTGTATTAAAATAATATGTATTTTATAACTATATTTGTAACTGAATATTTTTATCGTTTGGGAAGGTTTTCAAACATTATACATATGCTCATATAAATATAAATAATTTTTTTTTTTTTGAGTTAATTAATTTTAATTTATATAGAATAAAATAAATAGGACGTGTAATACGTTAAAAATACAGTTATTTAAAAGACCTTGTACTGTTTGAAAAAATAATTGTTACATATTATTATAGGTGTTAAAATCAATGAGTGCAATATTTTAGAATAGTAATTTATCAAAGTTTGCATTTATATCTATAATTATTTAGTTTTTATTTACTAATTAAAAATGGGTTTGTTAAAGAAATTTTTAGTTTTATATATGTATGAATCTTTAAGTTCATTTGTTAGCTCTTAGAGGCCGTACACACTAACGAACTAACGTAGATGTAAGCGGGCAAACCAACACGCATTCAATTGTATAGATCTTATCACCACGGTTAATAAGGTGTACATACTTATTTTTATTGAATGCAGGCCTCTTAGAGCTGAGTAAAGTATAAAAGGGATTCATTTATAATTTAAGTTAGTGTTAATGTTGTAGCAAAAATTGGTGCTAATCAGTTAAGATGGTTCGGGCCCCTACAGCGAATGTCTATTGAAAGTTTGATTAAAAAAATTTGTATGAATGATTTTGAAGCTATACGTTTCCGTGGACGTCCGATGAGTAGTTGGAGTGGTATGGTTGAAACTGTTTTGCGTGAGCGAAAGTTTTCAAGTATTAAGAATAGAAGAGCATGTATGAAAGGAATTATAAATGTGGATGAAATTAATGTTGTTTCTCTGGATTGGCATGTTTGAAGGAAACTGATTTCGAGATAATAGAAAGAGTTTGTGCTACACCATTTTGGGTACATGGCGTGATTGTGTATGTATGTATGTATGTTTAATGTATGGAGAGTGTGAAATTGAAAAAAAAAGCTGCAAAAGTTGGTGTTAATTAGTTAAGATTGTTCGGTCATCTTGAGCGAATTTTTAATGAACGTTTGGTTAAAAGAATTTATGTAAATGATTTTGAAGGTATACTTTTGCGTGGATGTCCGATGAATAGATGGAGTCGTATGATTGGGAGTGTTTTGCGTGAGCGAATATTTCCAAGTAGTAAGTATAAAAGAGTATGTATGAGAAGTATTATAAATGTGGATTAAGCAAAAGTTACTTGTCTGGATGAGATATGTTTGGAGAAAACTAATTTCGATATAGTGTAAAGAGTTTGTGCCACATCCTTTGGGTACATGGCGTGATTTTGTATGTATGTACAAGCTGGCCCAAAAGTTACTAGATCATTTTTAAATGAAATATTTTTTTTATATATTAATAATTCACATTTATTTTTTTTTTCTTTTATTCGAATTTTAAATGGTTTAACGACTTTGTATAATTTGTCCAGTAAAATTCAATTTTTTTATTCTTAATTAATTTTTTTACTCATCTTATTAAAAACATAGGGTTGCCAGGTGTTAACTATTTGAGCGGACTGTCCGCTATTTTCGCGCTCTATTTACTATTACTAAAATAACAAGATTAGAAGTATATGGGTAAACCCATATATAGACTACTTTGA